>VZDJ01001047.1:114238-144573 GCA_008694505.1 Cyanoderma ruficeps | reverse complement strand
TTAAACCTCTGAGCTATAAAGTCATAGACTGGCCAGCTGGAAGCAAAATAGGTTTCCCCTTACCCATTGCCAATGCTTCTGGACTCAACCAATTCCCTGAAGAAAAATGACTATATACTTGGCACAGAGCAGCTGCTAAATTTAAATTCCTCCTGCCTCTATATACTAAGCTTTCTATCTGATTCAACACTAAACTCCTATGATTTGGCCAGCTTCTATTCAGAAAGGGATCTTAGCCATAAATAAATTTACTGAAAATGATTCTTTGCTTTCCTTTCCTTCATAGTACCAAAAGGAAGTTTCAGTGAAATAGGAAAAGTGGCAGATACAGCCAACCTAACATGCCATCAACAAAAATTTTGGCTCTTGCCTGCACCACTCCACATCTGATTGCCCTGCTTCATTTCTCTTATGAATTACAGGTGTCTGTAGCATTGTGCATATTTAACCAGCAAATCTGAACTGAATGCAAATTTTCGAGAGAGGTTTGGAAGAGGAAAGTAGTCTGAATAGTCACTTCTATAAAATGAGAACAGTTTTATTTAGATTCTCAGATATTTCTGGGGCTACATAAGATCCATCCAGCATCTTATGGAAGATCATTGTACCCTTCTCTTGTGATTCTTTAAAGTACCACTAAAATGAGGAAACATTATCTGTGTGATTCAGGAGACATTTATTTAATCCACACGTTTAAGAGTTCTCTGATATCCATACTCTAGAGAAAATTTAGTTGCAGGATTAGTCTCTTTATCTCAGATTATGTTATAAACTAGCCATGTGTGTTGCAAGCCTGATGGAAACTGGATTGCAGGTGAATAAAAATCAATACTGAAACACAACTGTTATAGAAGCAGAAGCATAATTCTCTGATATTGTGAACAATGAGTTCTTACTCTATAATTACTGTATGTGCAATACATGGACTGAGATTTTAACATCATAGCAAGCAACAATTTTAAAAAAATCAGATACTAAAAGATATGGAAGTGGTTCTGTGTATTGAAGAGTATATAAAAACAGCACCATGTTCTTTGTATGTCATCATGTATCACCAGGCCAAAAAGGAAAAAACAACTTTCCAAAAATGATCACATCCTGTCTTATCCTTTCATTGTCAATTTTTATTAAAAGAATGGCAATTATAAATAATCTACTTTAATATCTAGTAACATAAAACATTAATAAAGCATTGTGATGATTACTTACTGCTTCAGTTTAGTTGAAACGACCTCTACAAAAGATGAAAATTTGAACTCTTTTACTGTTGTCAGGAAATCAAAGGATTTCCTCAGCCATGCAAAAAGCAGGCATAGATCTTTGAAACAAAATAATGTTGTGGGAAAATATATCACTGTCATTAATATGTTACAATATTCTCTTTAATCTGACTAAACTGAGTTTTGTCTTACAACTGTGTAGTTTGCTAGTAATTTGCCAAACACCCATCTCTGAAAATGTTTTTTCCTATAAGCCTGATCCCTGCCATACATATGGATGTTTACTGGAAAGCCTCACATTAATATTATTCATTTTTGTTTCTTAATTTGAGTTCTGAACTGCAACCAGGAGTCAGTTGTTTGAAAGGGTAACAAATGAACTTGAGTTCAATTATTTCGGTGTCTATTTTCTTTTCTAATCTCTTGCTTTTTAGAATTGGCACTGGGTTTGTGTCCCCTTGAGGAATTTTGTGCAAGTTGACTACCATCCAGATTGTATTTTTTAATAGAAGCAGCTTGACAACAACGTTGCTAAAAATGTTGCAAAGATAACTTTGTTCAGCGGTTATGATAATGCTTCTTTGATGGTGCAGCACTCCTGTGGGATGGTTTCATCCCAGGTATAGCCCCACGGACAGTCTTATCTCCAGTGGAAAAGAACTTCAGCAGGAATTAATTTGTCTGACTAAAATAACTCTCTCTTGATATAAGGTGAAGGCTTACATCTAACTCCTGGTAGTTCTACACGGAGTTAGCTGATTTGGTTTAGGACGTTCCTGGCACAAGGAACATAGGAGATTTCTTCTTGTAAGCACTATTCCTATTGTACATCATTCTGGGGCTCTGTCTGTCCTCCCCCAATTTACTTTGGTTTATGTGACTTGGCTTTCTGAGAAGTGCTGCTTCTCTCGCAGTAACTCACAGTTGATGTAGTGATGTAATATTTCATGAAATTAATATCTGTGTTACATTATAAAATTTGAATGCTGCTGCAGCTACACTCTTCTTGATGTAGAGCAGACACTGTTTGACTAACAGTCAAGACACAGTTGTTATTCTCAGCTTCAGTGTTCTTGAACTGTAACCCATACATGAGAACTTGCTTTCTGAGTTAATAATCTCTTAAATTAGCAGTCCAGAGACTTGAAAATGTTTTTTAAATTCAGCTTTGTTGTTACTGCTCACATCAGTTCTAGCCGTAAAGGGAAATTTACATTCAAATTTGTGTTGTTCTTAGCAGAATTCTGCTGGGACTCTCATATATGCAATTATGGTATTATTTTTATACTTTTGCCAGTTCTTCAGTATTTTGTCTTCCCAAATAATAGATTACATGCAATGTTGCCAGAATCCTGTCATATACAAGGAACCTTGATCCAGCTACAGAATCTTTGTTAAGCTTGCACTCAAATAATGTATTGACTGCTCAGCCCTAGCCTTCATAAGCAAAGAGCATTAAAACTTCGGGACTTGTCCTGCATTTAGAGCCATCTGGCAACTCCCTGATAGAGTCTAGATGAATTTTTAATTTGCAAAACAGGTAGGAGAACTATTCTGAACAGACTAACTAACCTTAAATTCAGCTCAGCTGAACAGTTGCACCTCTCTGTTATGAAACACACATTTGCTCCCTTTCTGTTAAGCAGCTTCATTCATATTAACCACAATCTTTGGATTCTTCCTTTAAATACAACAAAATAATCACCTTTTTTTCTAGTGTTGCAGATCCCTTCTGTAGGACTATAAGTAACATGTTTCCCAAATCTAACAAAAATACAACTTTCATTGCAATGAGTTTGACAAAACAAAACCTTTCACTTTTTATGAGTGAAATGGACACAAATATAGAAAGAAATTTAAAATACTGAAATAAAGGCATGCTGCCCATTCAAATAAAAACTTACACACCACTGCAATAGGTCATGCAAACACAGTAGCATTGTAAGCTTGTTTTTTTGCAGCATTTAATATAAATTAATAACTGTAAGAGTTTTACAGTCAATGCAAATTGTCATAAAATTAACCAGTCTGTTAAATATAAGCAATAGAAGTAGCAAATATTGACTTTTATGACAGATATCAGCCATGAGCACTGTAATTTTTTTCTGTGGATAAGTTGGTGTTCTAGTAAAGATGTGTCTAGATCATGTCTCCCAAAACGATTGCTTGCCTCATCAACAATCAAAATTGCCCAGTGTTCTATTAAAGGAAATAAAACACAACCACTTCATATCTTAAGGGAACTTGAGCAAACAATTGTCAAGGAAATGAATGGAGTAAGTATTTACCAAGTAAACTGCAACACTAATCTAGTTTAGTTTGTATTTTAAGTTTTTCTAATGGAAACAATCTCCAGCAACTCATTTAATGCAACCAAAATTAAAACTAGAATAGGAATACCACCAAAATTACATTTGTCTTGGCTAGCTATAATCAAAAGCTCATTTGCAAGCACCTGCAAGCAGCATCTGTTGCCAGATAGAGAAGGCAATATTATGTTTCATTTGACACAATAAATTTTCTGAAGTACAGAATTTGAAACGTTTGCAGAACAAAGAACTTCTTGTAACCATGACTGATTATAATTATGAGTAGTTCGGCACTGCTGAGGTACCTTGGAATGCTCATTGTTTAATCTGGAAGCAATCTACTAAAACATGGTGTATTACCTGAGAATATGCACAAAATAAAAGAGTCTCATTGTCTTAATCACTAGGATGTCATGCTTCGAAATAAGTACAAGTATTGTGATGAAACTACTTTGTGTTAAAGCAGTTTGAAGCAAAATAAATAAATAAGCAAATAAAGTAAAAATGCAACAAGAACACAACAACCCTCACAAAAAACACACAAAAAACCCTCCAAAAAACCAAACAAAAAAAAACCCAAACCAAAAACCCAACTGACCTAAAACAGCAAATAAAACACAATCAGAACCAAAACAAACACAAACAAAAAAAACCCTACAACCCTTTCCCCTAAAAACCATACACCAACAAAACAAAACCCAAAAAAATCGAAAGAAAAGGTAAAACCCTACCCAATAACTTTCTCAGAAAAGACATGGACTGGCTTTTCGTGAATGATGACTTAAAAGATTTAAACAGCTACAAGACTGCTATCACATGCTTTTATTGGACTTTTTTTAAAAAAAGTTTCAAATCCAGTCTAAGATGAAGAAAATATAACATTGTTTTATCAAAATAATAACAAACATCCAAGAATTCAAGATAGGATTATTGTTCTGAGGTTATGTTATATGCCTGTAACTAGTGACAGTAGTCTTCATTAGCATCACCTGCGCTCTCTCAAAACCACAAACAAATGTCATGTATATTTCTGCCAGAACTCCATTGAGAAACTTTTACACCAAACTCTCAAAATCAGATTTTTTTTCAATGCAGCAAAATGCAGAGAAATATAGCAGCTGTATTTAATCCCACTATCAAAAGCTGAAAATCTGCAAAACAATTTCGTTATTTCACTAGGAAATCACATCAGCAACTTTGTCCCAACAGTCCTTTGCAGAGTTGAGTTTTTGAAGGCAGACATGGTCTGTTCTTCCTTGTAACTTCATAATATCATAATACTACGTGCAAGATGGTCTTCCTGTTACTAGATAATTTCCTCACAATAAGAAGTTTGCTGTACTGATGTATTCCAAAAAGCAAGAAGGGCTGGGGGCTCTGCAGATCTTGCACATTCCAGAAGCATCATTACTGTATAATGAGTCATTTTTTTTTCCTCTTCATGTAAACGCCAGTCAGATGTGTAGATCACACCAGATCTGAACGGCAAGTAACGCTCCCTTGGGGTGAGATTTTCTAATGAAAGTCACAGCAGAAAGCGCCAGTCCCCAAGGTTTGGCATCTGATTCAGCAGGTGACTGCTCACCCATGTATTATGCCCTGGCTGGTGACACAGTTGTGGCTGACATCCTATTCTTAACCATACTAAAACCTGCAGCTCCATACTGGGAGAATATGATATGTGTTAATGCAGAGAAGCTGCCTGCTTATCTGGTGCAGAGGCAGAGCTGTGAGAGGTTTTAAGCAATATTCCAGAGATATGGGCCTAATCAAATAGGCCCAGCTAAGTACAATACTTCCTAAGTAATGACTGAAATCAAAGACATCTGTCCTTTTGCAGGTTGTTATCATGACATCTGTCTTGACCTGAATGGTCAATAACACACAGGTTTAGGTTTACCAAGAAGCCTGATTCTCTCTACACAGGCATGGCTGAGCAGGGAACTGCTGGTCAACTAAAGGGAAAGAAACAAAGGCACAGGAAGACTGGCAGGATGACCAACTTCAACTGGCACTGCTCTCCCTGTTGCACCTGGGACACCATTGGCTTGGCCACAAGGCCACACTGCCAGCTCATAGATCAGTTTGTCATTTTTCTCAGACTTGGTAGCTCTCAATGTTTATTTAACATCCTGGCTTTTTTTTTTTATTATTAATATTACCATTGTAGAGTTAAAAATTGACAGTAAGCTAAACAAATCCTTATTTCCTAGAATGCACCGAGTCTCAATATTAGCATTTAATAGAGGTGTTAATTCCAAACAAGTAACTGTTACTTAGACATGAACAGAGACAAAAAATGGAGAAATTACCCTACTCTTTCAACATACTCCCCAATGTTCCTGATTGTTGAAAGTACAGATGGAAGAGCTCACTCCTAGCTTTTTTCATAAGGAAGATCTGTTCTTCATCACTGCCTTGATTTGCTTCAATTTAGTTGTCAGGATTTTTCTAGAGGCTAGCTTGGTTTCAGTCTAAACTAGGTTCTCTTAAAAACTGGCAATGCATTTTAGGCCATGAGAGAAAATGGATTCTCTTTCTACAGCTTTTCTTCTGCAGTACCGATTCAATCAAAACCCTGAGGAAAAAGCTCTACACTGAACCTTTGGGTTCTGAGCATATCAGGGCCTAGGCAGAAAGCCTTCAGAGAACACAGAAGATACTGTACAGCTGCACAAGGATCTCAGGCAATACGTAGGTGTATCTCTTCAGGGTCCAACTAGTAGCAGGATAGAGATTTCTGAACCTGCTTACTGCCAAATTTCTTTAATAACCACTCAAATCTGCATTCTATAGGCTTTTCCCCCCCAAGTTCATATGTAATCTTACAGCATACTTTATGGCAGTGAGTTTCATAATTTAATGTAAAGCTTTATGTGAGGTACTTTCATTTAGATCTGTTCTGGTATTTTACTTGGATGAGGTTTGATTTTGAAAAATAATGAATATTGCATCTTCTTTAGAGCACTTTTTTATAGACTATCCTATCTCAGTACTTTGGTTTGAGTTTGGCTTTGGGAGGCAGGTGGTATGGGTTGGTATTTTTCTTCTTTTTAAACACAAGAGGCTACTGAATGTTTAACATTTTTTCTTCTGCTTATCAACGTCATGACAAAAGCAGTCATCCAGCATCAATTAAGTATTTGAACACTATTAAGGTGAAAGCAGAATACAAAGCATTTAAACACAAATTAAGGAAAAAACCCTCAAGAGACAATGCTATAAATCTAAGCCAAAAATGTAGTTATTTGAATTCTTAATTAGAAATAGTCAGGTAAATGTGTATAATTAGTCAGGCTCCAGAGCTCGTAGGTGAATAAGAGAGGTTAAACCACAACACGAGGGCAGTTACACAAGCAACATGAACCAAAAAGAAATTAATGTTCATGCACAACAGCACACAAAAGTCTGTATGCATGCTTAATCACCAGTTGTGATGGTAAAATGAACAGCATTCAATCAAAACTACACAAGATGGATGATTTTTGGCTTACCATTTAGTTGGCCTACAAAAGGGCAATTATACTGGAACTTATACTAGATTGGTTCGCCTTACCTCTTCCCATGTGTCCTTATATCATCTTTAGAAGTCATCACATCAAATCACATAAACACCATTCTAAAAACCATCACACAAAAACATTCTATGATAATATAAAACTCTTTATTTTTCCATCAATTGAAAAATCACAGAAGTTCTTCACTAAATAAACTACAAGCTGATTAATAAAGAACAAACTTTATTTTCCGATGTTTTAGTCCCTACAGGTATGTAAGAGCAGAATTTTTGTACTCAATAAAATACAATGATAATGGCTACAGAAGAGACTGAGATTACAAAGAATGCCAGCATTGAGTCAGAAGGTAATTCTCAACTGGCATAACTTAGAAGTTGTAGAGATCAACAAAACAGACACCCATTAAAAGCCTTGATAAATTAGGTCTCAAAAAGTGAAGACAGACACTGTAAGGCAATATGGCCTAACACAAAATGGGCCATTTGGGAACCATGCAGTGAAAGGCACAGACTTGACATCTGCTGCACTTTGCACAGAAAGATGTGTCAGCTTTCCTAAGCGTTTGTCTTGGAACCAATACAATTGTTTGCAAAGGCTCTGAGAAACAAACAAGGCATAACACATTCTTGAGAGGATACCTCCCTGTTAGCTCCAAATGTTTGCAAGGCCATGTACAAGAGTGGTGTTATTCTGAATTTTGCCTCTACAGAGTACAAGAAAATAGTAAAGGAAATTGAGACGACTTCAGGCAGTCTAGGAAATCTAAACCATAGAAGTAATGTATAAAATGTGTAATGTAACAATAAATGCATGAGGTAATAATAAAATGTAAAAGCAATTAATAAAATGTATTAAATGTTTTTTAAAGTAAAAAGGACTGTTAAACATCTTTGTCTATTACATGAATTGGCATCTTACAAAAGCAGTTTAAAAAACCTTCCACAATGCAAATCTTGATACAACAAAATCATCCAACAATAAAGTGATGGCTGATACTAAAAAAGCTTAGTATGAAACCTAAATATGTCCTATTCCTGAATTAAGAGTAGTGGTGTTGTTTTGTTCTCAATTGCACGTGTAGGTCACACTAGGCGTGAAAAGCTTGGAGGCGCATCCTGTTTGGATCTTCTGGATGTCTCAGGGCTATTCCATACCGCAGGAGCAGCTCAATATAAGGTGGCCAAAATGACTCATTGATTGTTATGTAAGGTTCGTGTGGTGTGGTCATTAATTTGTTTATCAGAATCTGGAAGACACCAGAAGGATAAGATTTAGGAAATTAACAAAACAGCTAGATTTTTTTCTCCTTTAACCAAATTTATACAAATTACTGTGATGTAGGCAATATAAGAAATAAACTACCAAAGAAGAAATACAAGACCTGTTCAAGGTAGAAGTAAAGCAAAGAACTTCCAATTAACTTCATAATATCTTTTTCGATGTAAAAATTAGAACCAGAATCCTCTTTTTTCCCCTGAACAAATGTAGATTAATTGCTGTATCTAAATACAGAATTAGTTAATGGAGTTAAAAACAAAATCAGTTTTGTCATTCTTTCTCAGTTCATGGAGATCATGTTCATGCCCTCACGATCCTGCTCATGGGAAGTACATTACAGATTAAATAATTTTACCCATCCCATGGTGCTCTTTCTATTTATCCTAGATATTTAATCTTTCTATTCAAAGCTTTTAAAAGCTATATAGTCCCAATTTCAGTATGTACAAAATATTATTTGCCCCTTAGTGCTAAAATCAAATCCAAAATCTTTACTACCAGATCTTATATTTTTGTGCCCACTGTAACTAGTAAAAGACCCAAATAAACAACTGCTCTTCTTTTCTAGAACATTCTGAAGAAGAATTTTTCCAGTCAACATATTTTGTACTTCCAATTACGAGAATTTACTCCAAATACATTATTCTAGACAGATCTTCTTAGTTTTTTCTGACATCTGATACTCCAAAACAGCCTTTATGGCTGTAACTTCATCTGCACCTCAGAAAACATTTTTCAAATATAACAAGGACTTGAAGCTAGAACGACATGACTCAACAAAGAAAAATTTTCCAGAATACAAAGATAAGGGACATTGACACTTTAGGTAAGGATGTTGAAATTCAAAATGAGTCTGAATTTTTCAAACAGTGCGTCCTTCCAAACAGAAATCAGACATTACTTGAATACGTTCACATTTTCATGAGACAAACAGTATCAGAAAAATGGGAAGGGCAATTTTAAAGCATTAGAAGAACTTCAAAATTCTTGTTTCATAAGGGCTGTGGCTACTCTAAATCCTGATCTGTTTTCAAGCTCTGCCTAATTTCGCATTAACAGGTATGCTGAGATATCTGAAGCAGGTAAAATGATTTTGATGATGTAAGCCCAAAGCCTTGGCTTTAAACTATAGTACAACATTATAGTGATTAGACAATAGCATGTTAATACCAGAAAGTTTTTATACATCAAGAAAAAAAATTTTTCCTCAGGGACATCTTACATATAGACATCTAGAAGTGTCTAAGTAGGAGGAACAGAAAATTTCATGTCAAGTGCTACATTTCAGACAAGAAGGAAAATTATGCTTTGCAATTCACATTCATAAATTGCGCTGTAATTAAAAATTCACACTAAGCAATGCTTGTATACTTATGAAATCAATTAGAAATGCAGGAATTGGATTAATTTACTTGTATGAGTTAATGCAGTTAATGTATCCAGTTAATGCACAAGACTATTGGTCCTTCTGACACAATAGTAATTAGTCGTTCTGTTAATGTCAATATTTCAGAAATATTTTTATTGAAACAGCATAAAATAGAGCATGAAATGGACCAATATTTTTGTTAAACCTAGTATTGTCTCTCCCAACATGAGCCACTGAGGCACATAAAACTTTGAAGTAAACACTGTCAAATCAAGAAATAGGAGACAGCCATTTTCCAGCCTAAACTGAACATTATTGCCACACCTCTGGTAAAAATTTGGGGTTTACTTTGACAGGAATTAAAATAGAAAACTGACCTAGATTCATGGAATGGTTTGGGTTGGAATGTACCTTAAAGATCATCTCATTCCAAGCCCCCTGCCATGGGCAGGGACACCTTCCACTAGACCAGGTTGCTCAAAGCCCCATCCAGCCTGGCTTTGAACACTGCCAGGGATGGGACAACCACAGCTTCTCTGGGCAACCTGTGCCAGGGCCTCGCCACCCTCACAGTAAAGAATTCATTCTTGACAGCTAATCTAAATACCTATTCTTTTAATTTAAAACCATTACCCGATGTAAAAAGTTGCTCTTTGTCTTTCTATAAGCCCCTTTTAGTACCAGAAGTCCGCAATGAGGTCTCCCTGCAGTTTTCTTGTAGACACAATATTCTTAATGATTCTAGATGAACTGTCTTAACTAAATGCCAGATACTGCTATTTATATTTATATTTATGTTAATAATAAACACTTTATGATTATCATCATCATTACATCTGAATATTTAAAAATTCCTCAAATGTCTACATAGTAAAAGCATCTTACCTCTAAAATTTCTTTCAATGTTATCAGTCCTACAGCTGCCTCTGCAGAAGAGTTCTGGAAAGACAACCATCCCCTACCCAAATTAATAAAACCCAAAACTACTCAGGAAAAATGTTAATTGACAAAGTCAAATAATTACACAATTATTTGATTGCATAGTACACATTAGATGAAAACTTTTACTAAGATTTCGGCCTGACAGAAATACAAGGTAGCATTTAAATCTACCAATTCAAAATCCTACACTTCAAATGTAACATTTTTTGAACTATCAAGAGAGATTAATCTAAAGTGATCATAATGTTTTTACCTGTGTTTACAATTAAATAAAACCAAGTACATCACATTTATAATGTAGTACAGAACCTTCTATGAACAAGACTTGTTAAGAGGAAAAATATTTTTCACGAGCTTTAAACAAATATTTATAATACAAATTTAACACAACTCAAGACTTTGTAGTGCCTTAATATTTTTTCACTGTTTGACAGCGAATACTTACTTGCTTTGAATTCAACTAAAAATTTTATCTTACCAAGATTAAGAAATAGAATAATTAAAAATTTTGGTGGAAATAAAAGGCAATGATAAAATATCACTAGAAGATTACTTGTTTTCCTTTGTAGCGAGCAAATCAAGCCATTTCTCTATAGAGATTCCTTTGGCAGCAATGTCAGTGGATCTGATCGTGCTGTTGCACAGTAAACCTGATTCTTTAATTTTCCATTTTTATTCTTTTTCCCCATGCATTTCAGTTTCAACAAAATAAAGGAGTAATATTCCACTGGCTTTCTCAGGATTGCTGTTGAATGTATCAATCTAAGTCTTAAAAGACTACGAGGTGTGCAGCACCTTACACAAATTCCACTTCTGGAAAAGAGGAAGAATACAACCAAGAAGGAATATGTGAAAGGCAAGTTCTGGACTGGACTCCTTTTTCCAGTCACAGTTTGTAATAGTCCCACCAGCAGAGTCAGAAGTTTCAGTTTCCAGGGAGAGCCTGCTCCATGGAAACTGCAAATCCTGGAGCTATGGCCTAATAACATCTATCTGTGTGCCTTTATCTTGATACTCAGCTGAGGAAATAGAACCTACAATTACCCATCTGCAAAAGGTCCTTAGAGCAAACACGAAGGTACTTCACAAGCTCTGCTGATATATTTCCCTGGTCAAAATTACTACTAATACAATAAGTATTACTTATTTACTCAATTACTGCTTATTAAGTCATTAAAGCAGGATGCTCAATATTTCACTATTTAGCCTGAAAAGCACCTTCTTCACCCTTCCAATCAGACAGATTTGCATACAGAATATTCCTCAGCCTCTGATTTTTCGTATTATTGGAAAAAAAAAGTAATTTTTGTTGTAGATTTAAAATGCAAGATAACTGTTACTGCAGTCACTACCTATATATATTAAAGGTGTTGGGGCATGGCAATGGAAGCCAACCTGAGCTGCTGTGACCCAGTCTTCACTCCCACTCCCAATCCCACAGGCATGTTGCCAGCAGAAAGGAGGGTGGAACCAGGCCAGTGAGGCTTGGAGCAGTTCAAACTATGTTGCAGCCATGTCCTACAGAAACCAACCCTGCACATTTGCCCTCACATGGAACCACTGTGAACACAAGATGCTTCCACAAAGCGAAGCAAATTACTTCTGATGTGCAGAGTTAAGAGTTTGGTACTCCTAGACTGTTGAACCAAGCTGATAATAGAAGTGAATAATGCATTCTCCTGAATCAACACAGCAGCAAATTTCAATGCTACTGATTACAATTTCTATTTCTGACACTCATGGCAAAAATGGCTGGCTGTCCTGCCTTCACAGTCGATTACTTAGATGCAGATTAGGGGGTACCTGTAGTTAAGCCAAGTGAGTTGAAATATATAGAAAAGCTATGAATTCACAAAGAGTGAAAAGAAAGAAAAAGACTTGTCAGGAAACAGATTGTGTCTAAGAGTTCAGGAAATGCATAAATAAAATTTAACCTAAGGAAAGATAAAACCTTGTGTTGAAATTAATCAAAGTACTTTCTTTAAGTGAAGTGATTGGTGACAGCCAACATGGCTTCATTACAGACCATTTGCACCCAACAAATTTAGTGGCCTTCTACATCAGTTACAGTATTTGTAGAAAAGGAAGAACAATTGATGTCATCTACCTGGACTTGTGCAAAGCATGTGACACTGTCTCACATGAGATTGTTTATAAAATGGAGAGACTGAGAGCAAAATCTGTCATATTTACTAACAGCAGGAAGGAAAGGCATTGGTATGCAGAAAAACTAAAATTCAACAAAATAAGATATTTGAATAATACTTTGAACATCATGTCCTGACATCTCCACTTGGTATTTTTATGTGCAAAATATCTGCTTTTGTGCCAAACACAATTTTTTTTTACTTAAAAGATTAAGATTCATTAGCTGCAAATTACAGACAGAAAAAGACAAGGGTGTAATTTGTGGTTTTGGTGATAGGTGTGAGCTAGTTGTTTTATTTATAATCTTGTTTCTTAGCAGGTTACAAAAAATATGAACCCAAGTGAAAACAAACATCGATAATAGGTATGACTAGGATAAGCGAGGGAAATGAAAAATACTATCTTACAGGAGAACACAATGGCATAAATTAAATTTGAATTGATAAAAATCAACATAAATTGAACATAAATTAACACAAATTGAACATAAGTTCAATTAGCAAAACAAAGAAAGAGAGGATATGAGATTGCTGCCATAAATATATTAGGAGGAATAAACACAAGAAAGAAACAGAGCTATTCCAGTGGATCTGTGTTAGACATGGATAAATTTAGAGTGGAAACTATGAGACAGTTTCTAACCAGAGTACTGAGGTACTAGAAAAAAAAACCCACAGGAGAAACAGTTGTAAAAAAATTTTTTGTTCTAAAATGGAGCTCAATGATAATATTGAAGAAATTATATTATGTGGTTACCTGAAATAATAGAAAATTGGATAAAAGAAATAATTTCTACTTCTGTAATGTTAAGTGTGCCTGAAATCAAAATCAAAACTTGCCTTTCTCATAGCCTTTTTTGTATCTATCAAATAGTAATGGTAATAATTTTATTTTTACTGAACACTTTGAATTTATTACGCAAAATACTCCTTGTCTGCCTATTTTCCCTGAAGTTTTAAGATAATTTTTGACCCAGTTTGCCTGAACAAAATCTGATGGTTAACATTCCAAACTACTCTGTAATTATAAACACTTTTCCTTATTGTTCCAAAAACATTGCTAGACAATTAAAATTTGCTTTGCCAAGGAAAATAAGAATCTACTTGCCCAGTCAAGTTAAAAAAAAAGAAAGAGTCAATTTGGACTGAACCCCACACCATTTCCAAATTTGGCATAGCTTGCAGTTCAGTAAGAAGTACAACATATTGCTATGCATCTAACTCAGTAAAGGATATATGCATAAAGAAAACAAAATATCTAGCTGGAAACAGCCTTAAATAACAAAAAACAACCTGAAAAGTACAAATTAAACATAGAGGATCAGCTGTAAAAACTATGCTTATTTCAGAATACAACTACAGGTTCAATGCTTTAAACAGATATTGCATCTAATTAAATATAAATTGAACATTTCAAATTTAATAGGTAAGGAAAAGTCTTACCTTGTTTTTAGTATTTTCACTTTCCTCTGGATGGGGAAAATGTTCATCCAGGAAATTACCCAAGGCATTCAAGAGTTCTTTCTTATAGGCCTTTAATTTCAGTAATTTTTTTTTCACTTCATCAGATTCTCTAGTTTTCAAACAAACAGTACAAACATAGCAATAGAACAAGGGATCAAATCAAGTAACTAAAAAGTCCTTCATAGGTAAAAAAATTACTATTGTTAGAAAAAATTATCTGTTGTTAGAAATTCAACATCTTTAATCACAGGAGCAAGTAGCATTACTTTCATATTTCAGGTATGGATTACTGAGCAATTATTTGATCTATTAAACAGAACAAGGAATACATTTTAAGAGTTTGCTTGTTCATTTGCTTCTCTTGATATTTAAATTCTTCAATTTATAACTCAAAAATGTAGAAATACCTCTTTGTGGAAGGTTGTTCAACTTGGGTATTTGCCTCTTCTTCCATTTTATTAAGAGTATTTAGCAGCTGTTTCTGTTCCTCATACCACTGCTCTTCTCTTTGAAACATGAAAATTAGGAAATGGCACAACAGATAAATAGTTTCCTTGGGCAGTCAAAAAAAGAAAAAAGCTTACAGCATTCCAAAGTCCAAATTACTGTATTACCTTTTCAGATCTTCTTCCAGTTGTTTATTCTTTGACCGAACTGTTAACAGCACCATTTCAAGATCATTTTTTACTTTCTGCAACTGTAAAAGAATAGAAATTAAACTACTGTTTGCAGGTAGTCCAGGCTGCAGTATTTGTTCTATGTAAGGCTGCATCTGTAAATCTGATAAAGAGGGGCAAAGTCACCTGTTACTTCTTAATAAACATTAAAATCCAGTTTAAAATGCAAGAGCTCTTCAAAATGTCACCGTGACTAGTTCCTCATCAGTGTCTTCTTGAAGCTCCCAGAGCTTAACAAAATACTTAATTTTACCTGGAGCAGATAGTGGAGCACACACACAAACTGCTCAAATGACAAATGACTGAGGAGAAAATGTCTACAGCACCAGGGCTCTATTGTCTAAATTACTGCAGCTGCTGGCAAGAATAAAACCTTGCTACTTGTACCACATAAAATGTACAGAAAATGAAGATGCATCAAAGAAAGACTAACTGCATCCATGAATTAAATGATCCTCAGTGCTATGGATATATCTGGGACAGGAAATATGGAGAAACAAAACTACTGTAGTCAGAAGCTACAGGCATTGCTGAATCTAGGGAACAGTGGACTCAGTTGGCTGGGTATTTACAGAATCACAGAATGGGTAAGGTTATGCTGAGGACCATATTCAGTGCAGGCAGCTCAGGGTGCAGCTGCAGTGGGAGCTGCAGGTTGAGCTCTGGCAAGAGCCCCAGGCAAGAGACCATGAACTGCCAACTCTGCAGAACCAGGGCCCAGGGACCTGCAATGTGAGGGGACACTGAGACCTGGCAGGAGCTGATGACACCTGGGCTTTCCTGTGTTTACACTGTGAGGGTATAAAAGCCCACAGGTTCCTTTGTTCTGGGTCCCTCCCCAGAGGCAACCAGCTCAAGCTGTTATTTTGTTATTATGCCACAATTAAATTATTTTAAGGATTGGGATGTGTGAGCCTAAGGGAAGAAGGAAACCCGAGGTTGAGCTGGTAAGGAAACCTGATCTGTCTGTGTGAGTGTGGGATGTGTCAGTGCAAATGGGCTTAGTGACTGACACTGTGGCTCCTGGATTGTTGGACAGGGAAGTTTCCTTAACCACTGTGAGGGACCACAGTGGGTCATGTAGTGCAACCTCCCTACTCAAGTAGGGGTCATCCAAGAACACATGGCACAGGCTGCATCCAGACAGTTCTTGAGAAACTCCAGTGAGGGAGACTCCAAAACCTCTCTGGGCATTCTGTTCCAATGCACCGTGAAGAAGCTCTTCCTCGCGTTCTTGTGCATCCCATTGCCTTTTGTCCTATTGCTTGGCATCACCAAGGAGAGCTTAGCTCCATTCTCTTCAAATATATTTATATAAATTGATGAGGTCCCCTTTAGAGCACTGTGGTCTTCTACAAAATGTTTCTTATATAAGCCTATCATTTGAATGTATTTTTTCTGCTTCCATAGAAAGTAGGAGCACTTGAGAATTTAGCTCAAAGAAATACAAATTCTGAAAATACACTACAGAAGCAAAAATGCTCCATATATACAACATCTGAAAAAAACTGGAATCCTCAAATATCAGACCAACATGCCACAGCTATACAGGCAAATCAAAGTGTGTTACCTAACAACTTTTTGAAAGTGACTCGTAACAGCAGTCAGATTTGCTGTTGTGAGTGATACTAGAAGGCATTAGACACAGGAATATTCTCGAGTCACGTAGCTTTCCTATGTCCCATCAATATAGTGTAATGTTACCCACAAGACAGTGATTTGCTCTTTTTTGCAGTGGAGGAACTCAACAAACTATTTGCAAATTATTGCCACAGAACTCAATGTCTAAGACAGCTGACTCTTCTGTGTAACCCTCAGTATTACAGAATTTTCTATTAAGTATGAAATGCAATACATTATAACTTTTTGTTTTAAAAAACACACACAAATATCTTAAAGGTAGTTGTCAGAGGATAGGGTCAGACCCTTTTCAGTACTGCCAAGTGACAGGACAAGGGGCAACAGACAAAAACTCAAATACAGGAAGTTCCATCTGAAAATTAGGAAAAATTGTTTTACTGGAGGGTGGCTGAGCACTGGAACAGGTTTCCCAGAGAGGCTATGGAGTGTCCTTCTTCAAAGATATTCAAAAGCCACCTCGACACAATCCTGTGAGGCACTTAGGGGCAGGGTTTAGTGGTGGATTTGGATGGTTGGACTCCATCATCTTAGAGGTCTTTTCCAACCTAAACTATCCTACGATTCTATCTCCAGAGGTCCCTTCTAACTCCAGACATTCTGTGACAAATTCCACTTAGCAATTAAAATTCAGCCCACGGATCATCTTGAAAACACAAGCAAGTGGATCTGAGTGGATCTTCTTGCCCAAGCACTTGTGCAATGTTAAATGAAAATAATCTTGAGGCTCCAGCCATAGAAATGGGCCCTGGTGCATTATGGTAATGATGGCTAACTAAATCTTTGCAAGACATGGTCATCAGTCTCCTTGGCAAGAGATTTCTGTCTCCTGGTGGCATCCAGTACAATGGGACTCTAATGCTAAGTGAGGCCTTGGAGCATTAATGTAGCAGAGATGTTGATTATCACATAATTTTCACTGCATGCATGTAAGTCTGTTGAGCTACTGTGATTAGATGGTGTGTCCAGAGGCAAAACACTGTCTATTGTGCATCACTCACTGATTTGTGCAAAAAGTCAGTTTAAAACCTCACTCATTACAACTAGGAAATTTTACTAGTTATACTACAGGGGAAAAACAACATTAGAACAACATAAATGGCTGAAGGAAAATACACAGCATTTTAGCAGTAGTCCACCCTAGGAACAGTCATAGGAAAATGCAGCAATTGCATATGTTGTTTCTCTTTTTTTCCCAACAAAATTTTATTATTTCTTACAAACAAAAAGACTTACCTCTTCTTTCCCTAATTCTAGCAGGACATCTGGATTGGTAGAAATTACTGAAAAATAAAATGAATTGGTTATTTTTTGCATTAGATGATACAGGTTTATTGATACTGAAAAGCAGCCTGGCTAGAGAGAAATTTGGGTACCTTCAGTTTGGCTCTCAGTAGCAGTTTAACCACATGCTGTGGTGTCCTGCTGGGCTAACCTACTATCACTATTCAGCAAATCAAATTAGACTTTAAAAAGTGCAGTGTTAATGCTTGTGTGTCATTTTTTATACCTGAACTAGCTCCAAGTACATTGGTGTAGATGCATAATGAATGGACACCACATTTCTATACACTTCAAGACAACTGAGCCTGATGTTTTCAGCAGAACGCATCCGATCAACATTACCAATGTGGGCAATCAAATTCTTCCAGTCTTCCAATTCCTTGTTAAACAGCCTCCCAAATGCTTGATCAGGACTGTAGAACCCAGCTCTAATACCTTCAGAAGCCTGTCACTGTCCTTACTGTTCACAAGAACAGCTGTATGTAGGCAGAATCCTAACTCAAACACTGAGCAACAGCAATACCTAAGTGAAAGCACAGTACAGTTCAAGAAGATGGAAAAGTTTCCCCAGAATGCTACTACAAAATGTGATTGATGACTCATGCATTTTCAGAACAAAAATTGAATTCTTGTTTTTTACAGCATTCAACAGGCTTCAGTCAATTTTCAGATCCATGTCAACTTGCAGCTTCTGCATAAACGTGACTTTTTTAAACTATTTCAATGCCTTAACAGGAGAAATGAAAGCTATTGTAACAGATTAAAATTTTTATAAGACATATTTTTTTGTGCAAGTTTGGGCTTGAAATCTCTAATCTTACAAACAATTATTTAAATAAAAAATTCCTTTAACAAAAAGGAAACCCTTAACCCTCTCATGACAGCATTAATCTTCTAAATACACACAGTCGATTTAATAAATTCACAAATTTTCTTTGGTAATGTCATAGTAATTACCTCAAAAAATTTTAAGAAGCTTAATATTAGTAGTTCTAAAAGCACTGTTCTGAGGTGAAAATCAGGAAAACTACTGAGTTAAAAATGCATTAAATTAAATGCTGCAATAAAATTCCATTTATCTGGAGAATTACTGTTTCTAAATCTTAACACAGAATTTGAGTACTGTGCTCCCAGTTTAGCTTAAGAGCTGTGGGAGATAGTGGTCTGTGCTTCACTAGAGTAAGATTTCTTTGTTTACACGAATGTCCTACCTACATGTGATAAAATTCATGGGTGCACTTTCATTCACATTCACTGGCATATTTGAAAAAAACCCAAACAATTCTTCTCCCTGCCACTTCTTGCTAACATGATCTTTATAGCTCCCCCTTACCAATTATTATCAATTTTTACAACTGCCTCATAACACTTCTTTATTTCTAGATACCTAATCCTGAGTTCATGCTTGCCATTCAGTGTTCATATTGTATGAGTATCAGAATAGAAGGCCCTGTCTTCCTGGGAAAGAAATCACTAACCATAATTTAGTGAAGGAACAATGCAGATGTAAAACACTGGGACAACACACTTATGCCAGCTGCTGCTGTAAATTCACTGGTTGCGCAATCCATTATCAATTAAATATTTTTCAGTTGTTAAATCACTACACTTGCAAAAACCAAATGTTAGACAGAATTGCCTAGTGATACAAAGTACAATTACAAAAAAAGTACTACCAGATGTTAGGAATGTAAAAGCAACTACTATGCACGTGTTTATACAGAAACTCATATTAAAATAAAACAAAAAGGTATTTGGCCGAATACTACTATTTTGCAAAGAAAAACGGAAATTATGCAGAGACCAAAACTGTTTGAAATGGTTTAAAATATGGTTGCTTTCACTTCCTGATTTTGCAAAGGTAAAAGTTAAATGTTATTTTTATAAGCCAAATGCTTTTTAAAAAGTTTTAATTCAGCTGATTTAGCAGATCTAGAGCTACAAAAATAATACCAGAAATTGAGAAAGAAAAAGAGACTAAAGTAAAAGCTTTGCGAAAATAAAATTTGCATCGTGAATTCAAGTCTGTTTGCCAATATTGTGCTCAAAAAAATGTAGAACTGCCAAGTTATAACCTCTGAAAATAAGGTTTAAGATTGAAATGCTGACAGGTCCTCATTTACAGGAAATGAACTGGCCACTACCAAAAGCAAAAACCAAAGTAACAAGACAGCCTGACATTCATGCTCTATTAGTAAACTGTATTAAATCAGTATTTCTGCTATTTCTACTGAGATAAAATCAGACAAAGTTTTCAACTAAGTAATTCCTCCTTCAAAACAAATAGTAGGTAGGAAGAAGCCAAGACAGAGAAGTAGGCAAAGTGGACTCCTCATTTTCATATAAGCACCATAACTCTAATCAAATTCTTAAGAGCAACTTTTTTTCTTCCACTGGAAAGGGAGCCAAAATAGGCAGAGATTTGCCTGTAAAGTATTAATTAGAAATAGATAATTTCTCTATTACAAAATTTAGATTTCTAATAAGAAATACTATTATCTGGGAAGAAGTAAGAATGGTTGAACAAAGCAAGTCAGCAAGCCAAAAAAATAGGCCAAGGATATTTTTATGCCAATAGCTTGAAGTTTAATATACATATTTTAGTACAGAAATCTAACAGCCTCAGGTATTTTACCCAGATAAAAACTAAGTTCTTTAAATTAATTTGCTTTAAGCCAGCAGCTTATTCATGAACAGCAGCCAGGAGCCAGTATGTTCCAAATTCATTCAATGACATGCCTTTGGTCTACATACCTCAGAAGCACTGGAGGCTGACAGTTCTTGGAGTGAGGCTTACAACACTGAACTGTGCATTTATTCTAATAGAGCAACAGTATCTATTTATAAGAAAGAAAAAATATTTTTCCCAGCTTCTCTTATTTAGTGATGAGATGCAGCAAGTACATTGATTTTGAAAAAAGTTGGAGAACTGCCTCCAATGTTGATCTGAAAAGGCATTTCCATTTGGCTAAATGACAAAACATTGGAAATCCCATTAACACATTCCTATAATTTTGCAAATACTACAAAACCAAGTCTCTACTGGCATAAAAATATTCAAGAGTAAATATTTTAATTTAAACATTAACTAGAAGTTTTACTGGATTGACAGGTGCTAACAGGTCCTTGATAGGAGACATAACCATGAGTATTACCAGAATATTAATGATAGTGTAGTGTGAACTGTTTTAGGAATCTCCATATGGGACATCTGAAAACAAAGCTTACTTTACTCACACTTAGATACTGAATGCTTTTATTTCCAGTGTCTGACCACATCAGCCTTGCAAGAGAGTGAAAGCTGTCACTCTCTTGCAGTGACATAAGCACAGTGGTGCTTATGTACAAAGAGAATTTTGAAGAACTGAGGAATTTATACCTTTTGACTGATAATGCCTAACAAATATAAGAATTACCACTAGTCTCAGTGGTTTGTGCTTCTCAGGATCAGTAAGTGTTCTGGATTCCTGTGTTGTTTAAAAATTCTAGTGTCTCTTACTACTTTACCTTGACTTGAAACCTCCAATCCCTGTTAATTCAAAATAGGTATTTTACTACACTGTAAAGGACTTGGCACTAAAGGTCTACTTCAAAGTTTCAACTAGCGCATCATAATACAACACACCTTTGTAAAATATTAATAAAAAATAATGAGAAGATGTATGGTTAATGTATCAGCTTCTTAAAGGACAAAATGAAGACAATATTATTTGGCAAAATATTTCTGTTGTAAAAAGGAAATACAAATAAAAGATGGAGAAAAAACAATCACACAGAAAAGAATATGAAGGAGGGTATCAGGAAAATTAACTTTTCTTATTTGGTTAGGAGATCTGCTAATAGTTGTTTTTCCATTTAACTGACTGATGAATGGTGTTATGAATCACGCACTTATTTGTCCAGAATCATAGGATTAAGTAGCATTAATTTTATTTTAATTTTTAAGTAGTTATGGAATGAAAATACAATCAGCACACATTCAATATACTCACAGCCTAGATGAAAGAAACTTTGCAGAAGTTTATATAAGCATTCTTTACAAGGAAACAGTTACTTACATTCAGGATTTCTCGCTTGCCACTGATGACAATCTACTGTTAAAGCTTTCCATTGCAGCATTAACAAGGAAAACTGTGTAACAAGAAAAGAAGCATCTCTTGAAGTGTGTTGAGTTGCATTGGCATAAAATGAGGTAGAACGGGATAGAAATTGAGTTATTAGGTTGATGCAGCAGAAAACAAAAGAGCATCTACTACAACAGAACACTAGTTCCTTCAAAATAGTTTACAGTCCCTCATAGGGATCAAGAAATGTTTCTATTATTTTTCAAAAGGGGCAAATGAGAAAGAGTTGGCAGAGTTGTGAAGGTCCTTCAGAGGAAGGTTCATATAGGTAAAGAAATGCTTTCTAATGTCATCTTTGAACCTCCCTTCGCATATCTTTGAACCATTCCCACACATAATGTCACTGGGTATGAGGGAGAAGATTTTAGCATCTCCCTCTCCACTTCCCTGAGGAAGCTGTAGACAGGAATCAGGGCACCCCTCAGTTCCTTCTCTACAAAGTAGAGAAGCCCAAAGTCCTCAGCAGTTCCTCACAGGACATGCCTTCCAGCCCTCTCACCAGCTTTGTTGCCCTCCTCTGGATGCACTCAAGGACCTACTTAAATTGTGGGGTGCAGAACTGCACTGAACTGCACTGAGCACTCCAGGTGAGGCTGCACAACACTGAATGCAGGGGATAATCCCCTCTCTTGTGGCTGGCAGCACCATGCTCGAGGCTCCCAGGATGCCATTTGCCCTCTGAGCTGCAGGGCACACTACGGGCTCACCCTGAGCTGCTGTCAACCAGCACCTTCAGATCCCTTCCTGCAGGGCTGCCCAACAACCACTCCTTTCCTGCTTTTTTTCTTGTTATTAAATGTCATGCCATTGAGGATTGCCAATGTTCTAAGCTAACTAGATCCCTCTGCAAGGCCTCTGGTCCCTCCAGAGTGTCAACATCACCGTCCGGTTTGGAGTCATCAGCCAGCTTGCTCATCGTGCATTCCAGTCCTTCATCCAGATCACTGATA
Organism: Cyanoderma ruficeps; assembly: GCA_008694505.1. Classification (NCBI taxonomy): domain Eukaryota; kingdom Metazoa; phylum Chordata; class Aves; order Passeriformes; family Timaliidae; genus Cyanoderma; species Cyanoderma ruficeps. Next base: position 121,653 of record VZDJ01001047.1, on the reverse strand, counting down.
AACACATGGAACAGAACTGGCCCTAGAGCTGCACCCTGAGGAACACCACTGGTGGCTGGTCACCAGCCAGATGCAGCTCAGTCACTGCACCCCGCTGAGCTCTGCCCTTCAGCCAGGTCTTCATCCAGCACACTGTGAACCCACTCATCCCACAGCTGCACACATGTCCAGAAGGATGCTGTGAGGGACAGCATAACAATGACATTTAACAAGAAGTCACATACGCCCTGATTAGGAAAAAGTCCAAATAGGTATTGAGGTTACACCCCCTTCTCCTCCCATTTTGCTGCCTATGTTAGTCATTTATCGGTTGCATTTTTCAGAGTTAGTAAGAGAAAATCTGTCTTTATCTTAATCCATGAGGCTTCAGTTATATTTCCTGTCCAGATGAGGAGGGGAGTGATGAACAGCTAAGCTGGCCAGATAGGATCAAACCCACCACAGATGCATCTGAGGGAACTGGCAGGTGAAGTGGTAAAGCCACTATCCATCATATTTCAAAAGTCATGACAGTCTGGTGAAGATCCCACTGACTGAAAAAGGAGACACACAACCCATAGTATTAAGAAGAGAAAAAGAAAGATCTGAAAACTACAGATTGGTCAGTCTCACCTCTGTGCCCAGCAAGACCATGGAGCAGATACTCCTTGAAGGCATGTGTAAAATTAAGAGGCAACTGGTGTCAAGCAACATGATTTTAAGGGCAAATCATGCCTGACAAATTTGGTGGCCTCCTATAACAGGATTACAGCATTGGTGCATAAGGGAAGAACTACTGAAGTCATCTATTTGGGAGTTGTGCAAAGCATTTGACACTGTTCAGAACAACATACTTGTCACTAAACTGGAGAGACACAGATTTGACAGACAGACCACTCGGTAAGGAATTGGCTGGATGGTCACACTCAGAGGTGCAGTCAACAGTTTAGCATCCAGGTGGAGATCAGTGATGAGGGGGCATTCCTTAGGCCTTGTTTCTGAGATAGGCACTGTGTAACATCTTTGTCAGGGACATGGACAGTGGGATCAAGGGCACCCTCAGCAAGGTCACCTTCACTGACAGCACCAGTGCCTGGGGGAGTTGACACACTGCAGAGAAGTGTGGGAGTTGAGCTGCCTGAGGGCATCGGCTTGAGACTGTGGGAACCCGGTCTGTAGTTAACCTAACCAATGCTCAACTTAGGACGAGCATGATTCAAGCAGCTTTGACTCCTGGGAAATAATATGGTAATAGTTCTGTTCATATAAGGTTGTCGTTCTAAAAGATTCCCTAGTTCTTCCTCCCTGATTGGTTGTCAGTTGGTGCAGAGTTTTACATATTCTGAATTATTGTTTCTGGTTGGACCCTTACCCTCAGCTCCACCCCTCAATTGACCCTATATGTGTGTCCTACCTACCCTATTCTGTGTCTTTGGAATTAGTCCTAAACTGTTGATCGGCCTCTCCTGCTTGTGGTTTTCGTCATTAAACCCTTTTACTTTCCGGATAATTCCATCATACCTGTCCTTTTATTTATCACCACCTTAGTCCCGACCAACATGGTCCCGGGGTCACAGAGCTGAAGCTACGACAGGGAAGGTATGGCATCCAGAGGGACCTGAACAGGCTTGAGAGCTGCACTAGTATGAAATTTATGAAGTCCAACAAGATCAAGCACAAGGTCTGTGGGATGGTGCTGTGGGCAGCCTTACTCTTGATGGGCTGCAGTTGTGTCTAATCGCAACAGAGTAGAAAAAGCCTTGTCCTTGTTAAGTCACAGCTGTGTCCAATAAAGAGATGCGTGGTGGTGTGTTTTTGTTATTAAATTATTATCCCAATGGTTTGTTCTTGTTACCCCTTGATGGTTTGGTTTTACCCCAAGTTTTCCCCTCCCTTGTCCAGTTGTCATTCACCCCCCAGACACACCTGTTGCATTATTCACCTGGTGTCAATCTCCCCAAACCCCTGCCCTTATTTCCAGAGACTTCCCTGTCAATCCCTGTTATCCCTACCCCCCTGCCTGGGCTCCGCCTGGGAATTCCCGTCCGGTTTCCTTGACTCCAGTTGGTGCACGTGACCCTTTTCACTCCCCTTGCCTTCCCTATAGGCTGTTAGATTGTGGGTCCCTCCTCACTCCCCTCCCCACTGTATCCCTGGTTGGCTGGAAATTTGTAACCTCCCCTCGTTCCTTCCCCATTTAAAAGACAGTGTAAGCGGGGGCTTTTTTGGTTTTCCCACTGCACCCCTTGGGGAAATAAATCCTTTGAGAAGCAAGCGAGAAAACCCTCTCCCTGTCCTTTACTCCGATTCAAGGCACATCACAGCAGAGAGCCATTGAGAACAGCCACACAGCTGCAATATCAGCAGCGCCGCTCCACCACTACCCGAGCCTGAGAAATGGTGAGCATGTGAGCACCCACTCCAGGCCCAGGAGCTGGGGGTGCGTGAGCTAGCCGGGTATCTCTGGCCCCTTGCGTCAGAGATGTCTTACAAAAGAGCGGGTTGGCCAGTTGTGAGAGAGAAATAGAGGAGTCAGTGTTGGCTGGTCATGCTGCCTGTGGGATCCAACAGAGAGAAGGTATGAGAGCTTTGATGTAAGACAATAGACTGCTGATACATATACCTGCCTTCTGTGAAGGTCTCTTGAGCCTACCATTAATCAGGGGAGTTTTTATACAGAGTCTTTGAAGTGATGAGTGACTGAGGAAGGGGCTGCCTCAGTTGTGCCGCCACCGTTGATTGGGGCCCTGTGTGAGGGGCGAAGCAGCTCCTTACAAAGGTCCTATACCTGGGTCAGGGCAACCCCCAGTATCAATACAGGCTGACTAAGAGCAGCCCTGCCAAGAAAGACCTGGGGATCCTGGTGGATGAAAAGTTGGACACATGCACTTGCAGTCCAGAAAGCAAATCGTAACGTCTGCATCAAATGCAGCATGGCCAGCAGGTGATTCTGCCCCTCCACTCTGCTCTGGTGAGACCCCACCTTGAGTGCTGCCTCCAGCTCTGGGGTCCTCAACATAAGAAGGATGTGAACTTGCTCAAGTAAGTCTGGAGAAGAACCACAAAGATTATTGGAGGGCTGGAACACTGCTCCTATAAAGACAGGTGAGGGGAGTTGAGGTTGTTCAGCCTGGAGAAGGCTCCAGGGAAACCTTATAGGACCTTCCAGTACCTGAATGGGGCCTAAAAAAAGAGAAAATGGACTGTTTACAAGTGCATGTAGTGATAGGACATGGGGAAATGGCCTTAAGATGAAAGACTGCAGGTTTAGATTAGATATTAGGAAGAAATTCTTTATTGTGTAAGCACAGAGACACTGGAACAGGTTGCCCAGAGAAGCTACAGATGCCCCATCCCCAGAAAGGTTCCAGGCCAGGCTGGATGGGGCTTTGAGCAACCTGATATAGTGGAAGGCATCCCTGCCTATGCCTGGGTTAGAACTAGATGATCTTTAAGGTCCTTTCTAACCCAGGCCATTCTGTGATTCTACAGTCTTAACAGAAAATGAAGTATTTTTTAAAACCCACTGTCTTACCTCGGCATCTGATGGTAGCAGTGTCTTTGTTCCTAGCAGCATTAGCTTGCTCTGACACTTGGTAGAAAATAAAAGAAATAAAACACAAAGAAAGTTTGTTTACTCTTCTCTTTGGTAAGAACAAAACACAATTCTTAGAAATTTTAATGTAACTTTTTTAATATAGGGATAAAAGAATTTGAACTTGGATCCTTCCATATCCCTTATACCCTAACTCAGAAGAGCAAATTAAAAAATGTTTTGAAATCATAGCACAGTAAAGTAGAACTTAATTACCTCTGAAGGAGAAAAGTAGCAGATAAAGAAAGATGTATCCTTTGAGTAAAAAGGCAACTTATGAGGGAAAAGTTCATAAGGAAAGGCATTGAACAGATGAAGAATATGAGAAACTGGGAAGAGAGTCATGGACAAGGCTGAACAGGGAAGCTGCTGAGAAGTTAACACACGTTCTGCTACTCTTCTGGCTCTCCAAACAGAGCAATCCTATTATAATACATATTTTTAGTTTTAAGTCATTTAGGGCAGTATACTGTACAGTTCAGAAGTGGTCTGATTTTTGGGAGTATACATCAGCTCTCATGACTGCAATGGGGTGTATATGCAGTCTGAAATTCAGGCCACCACAAATATCCAACACATAAACAGGAGACACCTGCTAAACTCTTTTTTTCTAACTGTCACCAATTTAACCTGCCCCATAACAAGGCAGGATGTATTCTACTAAGCAGTACTTTGGAAACCTTGCTGTTAATGTTTGGATACCAGAACACGATATAGGATTTCTCCCACAAAAAGTGTTCATGATGACACACAATCATTGGAACATTACATGCAACCATATAACCTAGGAGCTAATTAAATGACTATTAGTTCAAACCTTTTGCCGAAACATGAGTGTATTCAGGATGCAAAATCCAAATAAAAATCCTACTATTTTCATCAACTTCCAAAAAATAACACATCACTTCTTGTATTATTTTTGGCATGCTGGGAATGAAATACAAGATATCAAATATTTTCAATTAAATTCAAAATAGTAAACACTCATTCAGATTTCCCTTCTAGTTTGAAAATTTCAAGGAAAGTTCAGGCCCTCCGATGTGGTGCCAAACAAAATTTCAGAAACTGAGACACAGAATTCCCTGCCACTTGCTACATGTGAACCTACCAGAATACTCAACAAGAAATAAATCCCATTAGTCTTTTTTAATCAACTTGCATAAAAATATTGCACTGTGAGTTATCTGTACTTTGTTCTACTTTAAGTTTGGAAATACTTTTACTTTAGTTTCTGGTATTTTAATGTTTTGAACCTACAACTCAGAACTCAAGCAAATAGCATGTAAGTACAATAAAAAATTGAGTGAAGTGATTAAGACTGAAAATATAATTTAGAACATGACTTTTCATCAGATTCCGCAGAATCTTAAAGGAAGAACAGTATTCTCTAAGAACTGATAGAAGTTTATCTTTTCTGGAAATCCTGTAAATAAAAAGAACCAGCCCTAAACTGTTATTTGCTAGCATATTGTACCATGTATCAAGAGAGAAATTTTAACCATGACAATGTAATTGTCAGTTTGCATAAGCGTAGGGAAACATCGTCCTCCTCTGCGTCTCTCTCTTCTAAGATCCAAAGGACCTGTGAAACGCAATCTCATCTTTTGTGAGGCTAAAGAGAGAAGGGTCTCTGTATGCTGGTACTACCGCAAAACAAGTAAACTGTTTAATTTTCCATAATTTTAACATATACGCCCACACTAACTAAATCATAACATCAGCACATTGATACAAGGCGTTCTTCACCCCTGCCAGCACTTCTACATTTGACCTTTCTGAGTATCTTCTTTCCTTTTATTTTTGTTCGTTTGTGATTTGTTTGTTTGGGGTTTGTTGGTTGATTTGGTTTTATTGAAGTGGTTTCTTTGAAGGGGATGGGGCAAGCATGTGGTGAATAAAATAATTCTGAAAAAGCTTTATAATAAACCTGTTCTATCATTTATATTTGCATACCTCTTCCATTTGCTTCCAAATACTCTCACATTCATCCAAGAGTTCTTCCTTGGCATCTACAGGACCAGCTGTGTTAGTGATTTTTGATAAACATTCAGCCTGTTAACAAACAAATAGAAGTTATCATGTAGATCTATAATACCTGATTACTAAATCATACCTGCAACTTCAGATCAACTATGTAACAGAATAAACTCCCTTAATCCAAAGCTTTTAGCTAACTCCTCTATAGTTCTAGAAAGCACCCAGCCATTAAGTGAAATTAGAATACACTAATAATTTACTTTTAAAATTGAATGTCAAAGTCCCAAATTTTCATGACTGCTTTGATTATCTGCAATGGCTTCTTTATTTTCCAACAACTTTAATATAGAAACAATAAGAGAATCTCACATCTACAAAGCCACACTTTACCTCCATATATCTGGAAAGTTTTTAAGCAGTTACTTCTGCTCTGTCAAAAAATGTGCTAATCTATTTCTCCTCCATTTGAATTCAGAATATTTTTGATTAACAAATTAAGCATCCTCAAAGTTACTAGAAAAACAGACAAAAAAACTGGAAAGATATACAAACAACCAAGGAAAGAGGGCACCTGGACAGCCAAAAGAAAAATCAACCCAAGTTAAATTAAAAACTCTGAGAAACTGTTGGTTTACAAACACATAGAATTTCATAAATTTCATTCTAGCTTTCTCCCTTAAGTGATACCTGAATGACATCAGCAATTAACAGGGGAAAAATAAGTGGGGCCCAAATTTTCTTTCCAGGGAAAACAACCAACAGGCTAGATGTACCAGATGGAGGAAGCCTTTAAAAATACCTTAGTGGATCACTAAGCCCACCAAACACAGAGATTAAATAGAAACATTAAAAATAGATAATGATCTAAAGAAGAATTACACTTCTCTACCTTCTTAATAAAGCACAAATTACTAACTCAATCTTTTGTTCTTTTTCAGAACAAAAACACAGCATCAGAGAAAATTATGTTGAAAACCCGATTTAAAAGGAGTGAAATATTCAACTAGCACTTACAAAGTTCAAGTACCTCATAGCAAAGTGGATGAGGAAAGAAAATCAGAACATCTCACTGAATTGTGGAATTACACTGGAGAAATCATATGTAGCTAATACTTGTATTAAGTCTTCCTGGCAAATTTGTTGTATTTAAAGCGGAACACTACAAAATCTAGGTTACCATTGTTATAAATACGGTGACTCTGATCTCTAATCAAAAGTAAAGTTTTATTTTCCAAAATTAATTGAGTTGATTATATATATATCAAAAAGAAAACAAACAAAAAAGACACGACACAGAATAGCCAAATTACAACGGAACCAGCAAGGATTCTTGCCACAGCAGAGATTAAGTCCGATCAAACTGGGAGACAGATACCAGGTCGGCCCTCGCCAAGTCCTTGGTCATCTGTTCCAATGTGCTGTTCCCGGGTGTCAGAGGCTGTCCAAGGATGTGATATGCCTCACAACTGTCTCCAAAGATTGAGAACTGAGACCCCAGACTCTGAAGGGAGCCCCTGGCCTGGCTGAGGTGGAACGTTTGCCAAGTCTCAGAGGACTGGTATGCATTCCCATGGGAGCGGAGTGCAAGAACAATGGAACTGGTCACAGTGGACTGAGCCGAGCCTGCATGTTCGAACTGGCCTGTCCGTACTGAAGGTACGGTACGATTTGCAGCTTGTTCCTGAGACACAGGTGGTTCCCGTTTTGGCTTTGTGCCCCTCGCCTTGGTTCCCACCGTGACAAACCTATAAAAACCCTGGAGACCCCCCCGCTCACTTTGTGATCACCCCACTGGAGAAGTTCGCGTCTATGGGCATCTCTACGCCTCGAGGACTCGTCCCTCCACGTTGGTAGCTATAATCCC
>VZDJ01001047.1:93712-111900 GCA_008694505.1 Cyanoderma ruficeps | reverse complement strand
ATCACACATTCTCCGTTTATTCAGCTTAAGATGGCAGGTTATATACAGTTCTATATAGTTTATAATTAGAGCGACATTTCTATTGGAATACAGCATAGAAAGAATGCAAACAAACACTGTTTAATTTTACTTTTAAGGTGGCTAAACGTGCTCACTAATAATTACACTCAGTGACCTTCAGAAAACTCACTATCTAACAATGATACCTTAACACCTAATTTCTTCTGCGCCACAAGTAATTTCACCTACGCAACAGGCTTCAAGGCCTCAGAGCCTTCAAGGCCAAGGCTCAGCCAGACAGGCCTCAGCTGGGTAGTTCACTGTTTTATTTAATGTCTCATTCTAAGTACAGAATGAGACTCTCTCTCTCAGAGAATCTGCTACACTTGAGTATCTCCAGTGAGGGAGATTCCACAACCTTTCTCGTCAATCTGTTCCAGTGTGTGGTCACCTGCACAGTAAAGAAGTTCTTCCTCATGTTCAAGTGGAACTTCTTGTGCATTAGTTTCTGCCCATTGCCTCTTGTCCTATTGCTCAGAACCAACAAGAAGGGCCTGAATCCATTCTCTTGGCACTGTCACTTCATATACTTATACACATTAAGAGGGCGAAATGCCTCGTGATCAAGTACAAAACGACCAACTGCGGGAAGATGGTGAGGGAGGGGAGAGGCCAGTGACAGCAGATCTGTGAAAGAGACACGAAGGCACTCTAGGAAGCAAAATATCGGCAGGGTACAAACAACATCGCAAAAACGGTGAGACAGGGAGCCCCGTGCCCCCTGTAAGAAATAAAATACAAGTTTCTGAGTTCAGTTGAGTGCTTTCTCAGTTAGATACTGTTTACCTTGCCTGTGGTAAGGCTTTTCTCTGTTAAGTACCGTTTAGCTCAGACCTATTGTTATTGTAATTGGAAATACCTTTCCTAAATGTTTTCTCTGTTAATTACCTGAGACCCCTTTCTTTGCAACTGTATCCTTTCCTCGAACTGCCCCTGCTGCCCGCAGCCGCCCGCAGCCGCTCCCTGCGTGGCAACTGATTACACCACCTGACATGCAAACGAAAAAGCCTCAAGTGCTCATGGAACAGTATTCGGACATAAAACCCCTAAGAAACAACGGACATAAAACCCCTAAGAAACAACGAGCCAACACAAAACCAAAGACTAAGAATGATCACTCTGGGTCAGCAGAACCATAGAGAACCTCACACCAATCAGAGCTGGATTCCACTTCATCACCATAACTTCAACAGCACTCGACCAGACAGACACCCCTAGACCACAATCCCCAAGGGTGCCTTCCCAGGGCCTATCCCAGGGACTCTCATGAGGAGGAAGGCGTGAGGAGGAAGGCCCAGCTCTGTCCTCAGGCAAAGCTGAACACCTCCTCCCCTGCCTCGTCTAGCGGGAGCAGCGGCAGTGTGCGCAACCCCTCGAGCCCTCACCTAGAGCTGATCTTAGTAAAGGCATTAAAAAGGAGCTGGTCTCCCTGCCCATTCCTTTCACCCCTGACGTGAACCCCCGCAGCACAATGGCGGGAGGACGTGAGGCGGGACAACCCCGCTCACAAGAGAGGGATGAACGTCGCCCCATTCCCAGCCGGGAAGCCAGTGCCCTCCCTGCAAAGCAGCCCGCGGCCGAGAGCACCTCCCAGCCCCGGGGTGTCTAAGCGCCGGAAACCGCCCGAAACTCCCCCACCGCCTCTCCCGCCTGTTACTACCATGGCCGCTTCGCGCCGTCCGCTCCGCGGCACTGACGTCACTCCCAGAGCGCCCGGCGCGGCGCGGGACAATGACGTCGCCACCATGGCGTCCACCGAGCCCGAGCGTAAGCGAAAGCTGCCGGAGGTGGAGGCGAGTGGCAGGGATCCGGAGGCAGTGGACGAAGAGGATGAGAAGGAGCGCTGGGTCGGGGCACTTCCGGGGGAGGCTACACAGGTGAAGAAGAGGAGAGGTAAAGGAAGGAGCGGAGCTCTGCTCCGACTGGGTTCGGGGCGGTGGGATCGCCTGCAGGCCACGGAGCGAGGGCAGCTGTCGGGAGCCCGTATTCTGAAGCTGTGTCTCGTATGTAAAATGGGCACGCTGGGCGGAAACTTTCGGATGCGGAATTACAGGGCTTGGGTGCCAGGTGCTGAGAAAGTTGTGGCCGTTCAGCCTGGAGAAGAGAAGGTTACGTGGAGATCTCATAGCAACCTTCCAGTATCTAAAAGGACTTAGAAGGAAGCCGGAGACGGACCCTTCGACAGGAAGTGTAGTGATAGCACCAAGAGTAATTGGTGCAAACTGAAAGAGGGGAAATTCAGGTTAGCTATAAGGAAAAAAAATCTTTACTGTGAGGAAATCTTTACTGTGAGGTACTGGCACAGGTTCTCCAGTGATTTTTTGGGTGCTCCAGCCCTGGCAGTGTTCAAAGCTAGGTTGAATAAGGCTTTGAGCAACTTGGCCTAGTAGAAGGGGGCTTGGGACTAGATGGTATTTAAAGCTTATTCTAGCCCCTTAACATTCTATGATTCTAAGACTTTTGCTTCCTCTGGAGGACACTTTCAGGCTAAGAGCCCTGCTGTTTAGGCTGAAGCTGTGCTGTTTACAGATGTGGAGTTAATCCATTTTACAGACCACTGCCCTAAGCTGGAGCAGCAAGAGAAGCCTCTACGCTGTATTTTGGCATGTGGTATTGATGTGTGCAGCAACTCCCAGCTCTCTGGGTATCACTTTAAGTTTTCTTTAAGTAAAGAAAACATTGTTCAGCAGATGTAAACATGCAAGTTCAGTAAAAAATACCATTGCACAGGTGTTAACAAAACCCCAGGATCTAAAAATCAGAAACAAAATTCAAAATCAGATTATTTTAGGTCAGCCAGTTAAACAACGAAATAGGTGGATACCAGCACTTAGAATTTAGACTACAGGACCTGTGTAGGACCACAAATATCATAAAAACAACAGGGGTACACGTGGTTTTAGAATGAAAGGAGGTTCAGATGACCTTCTATTTTCTGGCAGTAACTTAAAAACTGTTAATTGACTTTGTTTTTTTGGAAACAATAAGACAGTTACGGTAACAGTTGCTTTAAAAGGGAAGAGCAATATGAGTTAAAGCAGCATTTGAGTGGCTTTAGTCCACAGAAAATGTGTGTCTGAGTGCAAAGCCAGAGCTAAAAGCCCTTTAATTAGGCTTGCACAAAATCCTGCATATTTTTGACTTAGGTATGAGTAAGCAATACAAGGATAAGTGAGAGAGAACAAAATGTAGATGTAACATGAAAAAAAAAATCCAGATTTTTCTTTTTATTCCGTGTAGTTCTTTAATTCAAACACATTTATCTTGAACATCTACCATCGGCTTCGATGTATGAACACAGTTATATGCACAGAGATATTATTACACACGTAGCATGTACAAAGTAAGTATTTTTGTTTTCCATTGAATTTCTTCATCTGGGATGTATTTTTGTGTATGCTAACAAGTTTCCATTGTAGAAGTTTTACAATGGAAAGTTACAGTGTCCTGAGGTGGTTTTTAAATGGTGGTGGGGTTTTTTTAAAAAATTAAGCGGCTTACCTAGAAGCAAGATAAAAGTTTTTATAGGCTAAAGGAGGGTGTTAAAGTCCTTGTTAAAATATGCAGGAAATACAGGAATAAGATTGACTTACTCTCTCTGAAAAAATACCATTCACCAGAACTGCAGAGATCACACACACATGCACACATAGTAACTACTGTGAAACCAGACTTAAAATAGGAGTTATATTTGCATATTCAAAAAGGATAGTGTTTCTTCAGTTTAGGCTATGAATTTTCATAGATTAATCCAGAATGCACTAAAATACCTGTTTTGTTTTTCCAGGAGTTATAGTACCCATTCAGAAAGACTGTCACAGTAATTTCTTGAGGTTTCATTCTCTGCACAGTGTGAATTCTAGTGCAAATTACTGACCAGTGGGAAGGTGCATAATTTGTGCATCTGTTTTCTTGTTATTATTTTCCTTTTGTAATTGTAGAATAGATTTTATCATAACAGCCAGTCATGATGGACATGTGAAATTCTGGAAGAAAATAGAAGGGATTGAGTTTGTTAAACACTTCCAAAGTCACTTGGGTGAGAAGTTGCTCTTTCTTATCTAAAGGACCTCACTTTTTCCTCTCCCTTGCTCTTTGTTGTTTGAAGAGAGAGTGCAAATAGAGAGAGATATTCTGGCGTTCCTTTAGTGCAGTTAGAGATTAAATGATATCTACCACCTTCTTTTTATTCCTCTGTCCTGTTACATTTTGCCCCCAAGCTTTAGCAGGGATAGGATGAAAATGAAATATGGGACTCTGCTTGCACAGATCCCCTACAGCCTTTGCATTGCCTCGTGCGCTGCTTGTGGGGACAATATCTGGGTCATAAGTGAACAAGATACACAAAAGTGTTCACAAAATCCAGAGAAGTTTAAAAATATGTTGCTTTAAGTAAGGGTACCTCAGTCTTGTTTTTTTCCCTTGCAGTGTGGAAAAAAAGCAGTTATTTTCATCTGGAATTGCTGTAACTGTAGAGTAAATTCTGCATTGTTGTAATTATCAGATGTATTGCAATTAAGAGAAACTTTAACCCAATTTTCTGAGCTAATGAGTACACAAAGCTTTTCAACACTATGCTAAGCAATAAATAGTCTGGACAGAAAATGCTGTTCTCAATGGTGTTAGAAATTATGATATGCCTAAAGGAAAAAAATCCAGTTTGATATGCAGAATGTTACAGTAAGAAAAATATTTTATAATAGGTAGTAAAAGTACGGTTTTCTTTTAGAGTTTCAAGAAATATTAAAGTCTGCTTTTGATCTTAACTATCAGCTTTTTATATATAGAAGCAAAATATGAGAACAAAACCTCCCATGCGAAAATCAGCATTGTGAGAACTTTATGGAAGGCTCAGTTGCTGAGTAGTTTTGAGTATCGTGGGTGTAATAGTCTATAGAGTTCTGCTGCTTTTACCCTGTTGAGAGATGCAAGCTGAGAAGCACATGATGTTTACCACATCGTAATGTTCTCAGTTTTCTAAAATCAACATTTTAAACTAAACTTACTGCCATTATAATAATTTACTATGTTTTTGGTAAGTTGTTCATTATCACATACCTGAGTCTAAACACTGATAGGCTATAAAGTGTTGGTTTGTGAATTTTATTTTTTTAATAATATTTTATTGAAGTCAAGTAGAGTTTTAAGTGGAAAAGGTGAAAAAACAGTTGATAAACAGGTTTAAATCTCTGTAGGTTTTCTCTATGTAATACTGAAGTAAAGGATGTCCTTCCCGTTTCTTAATAGTATCTCAACTTAATTCACAGGTGTCATTGAGAGTATTGCTGTTAGTTCAGAGGGGGCATTATTCTGTTCAGTTGGAGATGACAAAGCAATGAAGGTGTTTGATGTAGTCAACTTTGACATGATCAAGGTGCTGAAACTTGGGTAAGTTACTTAGTTCTCTGAAGTGTTCGTTGGGATTATCAATTGGGGTTGTTTTGCTAAAAGATAAGTCAGTAATTTGGGGTTCTTGAGTTCTTCCCCTTCCCTCATTTTTTTTTTTTTTTGAAGTTCCGCAGGTTATTCTTTATTAGCTTCTTCTACGAAGGGTTTCAGTGACGACAGCTCCACTGAGCTGGGGGAACAGTGGGGTTTTATAGGGTACCGAGGTTTTGAGAAGTGGACCAATGGTACACGTTGGGATAGAAAGTGACCTATTGTCTTACAGGGAGATAAGAGAAAGTCCAAGCGCGGGAGAAAAGGCTATTTTGCTTAGTCATCATGATTAGGCCTTTAGGCGACTGACCGCCAGGGAGGCCTGGCTGCAACACCTCATGATCCAGTCAGATCACGTTGAGTAAATTGCATTGTCTGAAATGAATCCAATGCCTGGAGACTGCCTGATTGATTAGAAAAAAATACTACTGCAGCAGTAAGAGAGGAGTAGGAAAGGAGCTTCCTCAGTTGTAGAGGTGGTTTCCCCAGGAAAGAAGAGAACCCTGGAAAATGCCTTGGGAAAGCCCGTTCAAAATGCAATAAGCAAGAAGCTTATTCACATGTTCAAGCATGCAAATCATTACTAGAAGGTTCCTCATTCTCTGTATTACCATAAGTTAATTTTTGGTGCAGGAATTTTAATATTCTTAATCATTCTCCCCTATTAGACCCTTCCCTCAGACCCCACCTTAACTCCCCACCCACACCGGGGTGTGTAAGTACCCCTGTCTGACCCTAGACCCCACCTTTTGCCATTGGCCCCTTGTTATTGTCTTGTTCCAGTTTGCTCCAATACAGTGGACGCCTTATTGTTTGTTGTTTTCATATTATTAAAATTCCTTTTTGGACAACTGGATCGAGGCTGCCTCTCTCTAACAAGTTGCCTTTGGGGCTGAGTCCCCAGAAAACTCAAATGGGTCTGATCATCTGGGCTTGGACCCCCGGGAGTTTCACTCAGTGTTAAATATTATGCACAAAGATGTGGAGTTTCTTCAAATATTTGGCTAGGCATAATTTCTTTCTATTCTTTGGCACTGAATTTAAAAATTTCAGCCTATTAGTAGTTCCATTAGAGAAGGGATTTGGCCTGTATCTATTGTCTCCTTTGTTGTCATAGGGATACAATTTCCTTTTTCTGCTAGAAGCAATACTGTTGTTTTCCTTGGTCTTGTAGCATTTCTGTAGTTACACAGTGTGTAGCTAAAGGATCTGGGAGAAACAGGAATGGATGTTACTGGAATTATAACAATACCAAAGAAAAACAAGCCCCACACTGTTTAAAGGGTGGATTTGAAAGGCTGGAGGATCAATGAATGCTACATCAAGAACAGTAGAAATACTGATTTTTCCACAAGCCTTTTAGAATTGGAAAACATATTCTTCACAGTCTATGATGTATTGGTTAATTTTGAAACTGAATAGGAGTATAAAGTCAGGGGGAAAAGCTTTTATATAGGAACATCTAATAAAAGCATATGCTCTCTGCTTTGTTTGTTATGGTTTTAGTATCATCCTCCAGATATTGTACTTCACCTATAGGAATTGATTCCCTCTTGGCTGTCTGTTCTGGAAAAATCTAGTTTGGCTTAATCTTTTTGGTTTTGCTGTTATTTTTGACATAGCAGCCCTGTACTGTTGCTACATAATTGGTAAAATTATAGAAAAAAAATAATATTCAAAAAAGCACCCCTGATCTTCAGAGCTTTCCAGTTCTAAGTAATCTGTACACCGTGGGTCTGTGCAAATCCCCATGCTTTATGCTTCTGGAGTGATCTGGAGAAGATTGGCTATTTCTGCAGAGACTTCATATTTATTTATTTGAGCCTGTTCTTTCTAATGAACCTGAGATGAAGTGTTTGTTTCTCTTTACCGACAGACATTGAAAATCCAAATTATTGGTGTCTGTCATAATGTCAGAATATCATCAGTCCATCAGCATCTGTTAGTTTGATTTGCGAAAGGATACTAAACATGAGTTTCCTATGGAGACTAACTTTTTTGATGTTTGCCATTTCATTTGAGTTCTAGATTTCAGAATCTTTGCTTACAGACTTTAAAACAGATAACTTATTGGCTATATCTCTGACTTGTTTTATTTATAGATTATTCTTTTGCAAGTAGCAAATGAGTTCCTTCTTAAATGCACTCACAACCCTTATTGAATATAGGACAATTGTCTTAATTTTGTTTGTATCACTTCTTGGAGATTTTGTGGTTTTGTGGGTTTTTTTCTGGAAAGATCTAGTTGAACTTTTCCATAAGTGTATGACAGAGGTGCAGTTGTCTTCATTTCTACTGAGTCATTACGCACTTAACAGGTGGCTTAGAAATGGTATTGACTCATATAAGTTGATTACTATTTATTAATGCCACTTGGGGCTTTTTATCTGGATTTCTATCCAAATTCCTCCTTTCTACCCACTTTCTACTTTGACTATCATAGCCTCTTTACAAAACAATATGGAAAGAACAGAAACTGGTAGTCATCCACTGAATGGTATTTCTTGGTAAAGCTTGTCTATAATATGCTGAATATTAGCAAGATATGTATTAGTAAAACTAGTAAGTAAAGTTTAAAATTTGCTTCTGATGTTTGATTTCAAGTTTGCAGCATAACTTGGCTCTTACCTAAATAAAACCATTCCTTATTTATTTCAATTTTTTTTTCCTTTCTACTCTTTGTTGCAGCTATCACCCTGGACAATGTGAATGGGTCTATTGCCCTGGAGATGCCATATTTTCTGTTGCAACATCTGAGAAAAGCACAGGAAAAATACTTACTTGAATTGGTTTGCCAGCACATTCATGTAAGCTATCATTTACTTTAAAAGGCAAGCTTCTGTTGGCTTGAGGCCAGCAGGGGCGCAGGGAATGAGTCCCTGTCCTGTGGCTCCGAAGGACGGGAGTTCAAATCCCGTGCTTGTTTGCTTCTCTCTCCCCTAATTACTTTCTCACTCATAACTGCTGAGGTATGGGGTGTGCATTTTCTTGTGAATGTTGTAATAATAGCATCCCAAGAGATAGTCCCCTGGCACTAGTTTTGAGAAACTGGACTGATCTGACTGGGGGGGGGGGATTCCTTATTCTTTAAATCTAAACTCACTAGACTCTCAGAAAAAATCTGGCTAACTTATGAACTAGATCATGACCAGAAGTGGCCTGAATTTGGGAGTCTTGATAAGAAACTAATATCAAGTTTAATCTTCCACATACGTGAAGATCGATATTTCGACGAGCTAGAATATGCAGGGCTCTTTATGGTGTTAGCTTGTCGCCAAGAGCCAGAGAAAAAGGAGCAGGTATTGGTCTTAAAGAAAAAACAGGAGAAAACTAAGAGACATGATGAATTGACCCGAAATAGTGAATGTAGAAAAGAGGAGGCGGAGTTTGACCTCATAGCCCCTAATCTGAGAGGGGGTCCGAGCGGGGCCCTGCCACCCCCGGTCCCGCCGGTGCCACTCCCGGTGGCCCCGCTACCCCCCGTCCTGCCAGTGCCCCCCTCGGGGGCTCCTCCACCTCTGGTCCCGCCCCTGCCAGGGCCACCTCTGCTGGTGCCGGTCCTGCCACACCCCCGATCCTGCCCCTGCCGGCACCGTCACCGTCCACGTCACAGCAGGCGGGGGCGGGGGGGGGGAAGGGCTTTGGCAGCTACCACCACCGCCCCCGATAGGGCCGCCTCCCCCACCCCCGCCACAGCCCCTGGTCGGAGTGGAGGGGCCGCTGCGACTGCAACCTCTGGTTGCGTTAGCCCCCTCCCCTCTCCTGTCGCCGCCCCCGGCCAGGTCGGTGCCGCCGCCACCAGAGAAAGGGGGGGCGGGGTGGGACATGGCCCTAGTAGGCTCCAAACCGGTGAAGGAGGAAGAGGGAGGGGACAGCCAGCGGGTGCAGCCCACGGCACCACCCCTAGAGGAAGAGCCGGGGGACAAGGCTTTCTACGAAGGGGGCGGAGGGAACCTCCCATGGGAGAAGTAGTTCTTCCTCTGCTCCCAAGCCTGCCAAGGAGCTGCCTCAGATGATGTCATAGAGGCAGGCGGGCGCACAGCCCGGGACCAGCGACGTTGTAAATCCTGTATGGCTCTTCCTGTGATCAAGACTAGGCGAAGCAGATTATATGCTACAGCTGCAACCGAAACGACAGAGTCAGACAGCTCTGGGGGGGAGGATGGGATGGATACCGAGGAGGAGGATGAGACTGAGCAGATTCTTGCCTCAGGCAGGCGGAGAAGAGGTAAAATAGCGAGGCGAGCTATTAGAGAACGTAGTCCACTCACCAAACGTACCAGGGCAAAAAAGACAGAACCAGTTTTACAAGCTCCATTGAGGCAAGCTGTCGGTAACCAGGGACCAATGTACGTGAAGGTTCCCGACTCCCTTATCAAGTTAGAGCAGTGGAAAACTGGAGAAATATAAGGAGAACCCAGATAAAGTAGCAATGTTAGTCGAAAGGGCAATTAACTCTCAAAACCCTGACTGGGCTGATCTGAACTCTGTGTTAGACACATTACTTGACCCTACTGAGAGAAGAATGGTGAACAAAGCTATCATTACCTCAGTCGAGGTGAGTATTGCAAATGGATCACTTCAAGGTACTGTCCCACAGATATTCCCCCTCGAAAATCCAGGATGGGATCCAAATACACCAGAGCAATTAGCAAGGTTGAAACGATATCAAAGCCTGGTGGTATATGGGTTAAAACATGGTGTCCCTAAAGCTATAAATTGGTCAAAGATTTACAAAGTAAAGCAAAATTATGATGAATCACCCACTGATTTTTAAACAGGCTAAGAGAAACAGCCCTCAAATATACAGATTTAGATCCAGAATCAACTGATGGCAAGGCACATCTAGTGCTTTTGTTCATGGGTCAAGCTTCAAATGATATAAGGAGAAAGTTGCAAAAGATAGAGGGAGTTCGAGACATAGATAAACTGCTAGAGGTTGCCTGGAAGGTGTTCCAAGATAGAGGTTCAATTGAGAAGATTAAAACCCATCCTAGCAAGAAAGTAACTCAAGAGAAGCCATCCAAGAAAACTTCCCCTCCAGAGAAGGACCAGTGTGCATACTGCAAGAAGTGGGGCCATTGGAAGAAGGACTGTCCAGCACTGAAAGAGAAATCCCCAGTTCCCCAATTACCAGTGGTGCAAAACTCAAGCGACTCGGGTTCTGAGTGACGGGGACCAAAGGTTTCTTCCTCAGCAGAACCTTTGGTTGTACCTAAGCTGAGGAAACAGGATATTGAATTTCTGGTAGATGCTGGAGCTACCTATTCTGCGTTAAATGCCTTAGAAGGGAAACTGAGTCATGATACTGTACAAGTTGTTGGGGCTACCGGGGTAGCCGAAACACAGCCTTTCTTTCAATGTTTAAAATTTAAGCTGGGGAAGCACTGGGTAACCCATCAATTCATTTACATGCCTAATTCCCCTCAACCATTACTGGGAAGGGACTTGCTAGAGAGATTGGAAGCAGAAATTAAATTTAAAAAAGGGGGAGGTGTACAAGTTATAATTCCTGAATCTAAATTTGTCCAAGTTGCTGCACTTTTTATACAGGGAAAATTTGATGAAATCCCTGCTGAAGTTGGAAATGTGGTAAATCTGATAGTATGGACCAGTGGTATCCCAGGAAGATTTAAACGAGCAGAACCAGTGAATACTGCACTCAAACCAGGAGCCACACCGGTAAGGCAAAAACAATACCCTTTGAAATTAGAAAATCGCAAGGGATTGGCACCTGTAATTGAAAAATTCCTGCAACGTGGCCTATTAGTGTAATGTGTGTCCAAATTCAATACCCAAATTTTAGCTGTTAAGAAAGTAGATGGCAAGAGTTATCTATTAGTACAAGATTTAAGAGCAATTAACAAAATTACCCAGTGGTAGCCAACCCATACACCTTGTTGACCAGACTGACAGATGAATTAGGATGGTTTACTGTTGTAGACCTGAAGGATGCTTTTTTCTGCATTCCTGTGCATAAAGACAGCCAAGAGCTCTTTGCTTTTGAGTGGGAAAATCCCAAGGCAGGGAGGAAAACTCAGCTCACTTAGACAGTTTTACCCCAAGGTTTCCACAATAGTCCAACAATATTTGGAAAACAGCTAGCAAAGGAATTAGAAGACTGGAGAAGACAGGAGCCAGAAGGAGTTATTCTTCAATATGTGGATGGCATCCTGGTTGCAACCAAAACTAGAGATCATTGCATACGACTTACTGTAAGTTTATTAAATTTCTTGGGGTTGAGTGGGTACAAAGTTTCCAAAGACAAAGCACAGATTGCCAAAGAAGCAGCAGTTTATTTGGGGCTTGAGATCTTCCGTGGACACCGACGGTTCAGAAAAGAATGGAAAGAAGCCATCTGTCGACTCCCAGAGCTCCATACTGTGAGAGAGATGCAAGCTTTCCTGGGAATGGTGGGTTGGTGTCGTTTGTGGATAGCAAATTATGGACTGCTGGTAAAACCACTGTATGGAGCACTAAAAGCAGCTGAAAGGGGAATTATCATATGGACTGAAAATGCTAGAGCAGCATTTAAACAGCTGAAACACTCCCTAATGTCAGCCCCAGCACTGGGACTACCAGACTTAACTAAGCCTTTTGAACTTTTTACATATGAAAGACTGAATATGGCTTTGGGGGTACTAGCATAACACCTTGGGAATCAACAGAGGGCTGTGGCCTACTTTTCCAAACAGCTAGACAATGTTGCCCAGGGCTGGCCAGGATGCCTGAAGGCTGTGGCAGCCACAGTCCTCCTGATCCAGGAAGCCCAAAAACTTACTCTTGGGCGACACATTGTAGTGTATGTACCCCATGCCATGGCAGCTGTATTAGAACAAAAGGGGGGGCATTGGCTATCTGGTAACTGAATGCTTAGATATCAAGCACTGTTATTAGAACAGGATGATGTTACCCTGAAAACAACCTCTGTTGTTAACCCTGCCATGTTTTTGTCAATGAACCTGAACATAACTGTTTACAGACAATTGAAGAGGTATATTCCAGTCGACCTGACCTGAAAGACGTGCCCCTGGAAAATCCAGATTGGGAGCTTTTTACTGATGGGAGCAGCTTTATGAATAATGGCAAAAGGATGACAGGTTATGCAGTCACCACGCACGATAAGGTGATTGAGGCAAAGGCCCTGCCAGCAGACGTGTCGTTTCAGAAAGCCAAACTGATTGCACTAATGAGAGCCTTAGACCTGAGCGAAGGAAAAAAGTAAATATATGGACTGACTCTAAATATGCATTTAGTGTTGTCCACGCCCATGGAGCCATCTGGAAGGAGAGAGGGCTTCTGAACGCTCAAGGTAATCAAATCAAACATGCTGAAAAAATACTTGCCCTCTTAGAGAGCATTAAAAAACCTATAGAAGTAGCTATCATGCATTGCAGAGGTCACCAAAATGGGAAAACCACTCCACAATTGGGAAACCATCTTGCTGATAAAGCAGCAAGAGGGATTGCAGAAAAAGGTATTCTCGCAGTAATTCCACAAAAAGAGATTGATTTGTCAGGGTTCACCCCAAAATATGACCAAGCAGACCACAAACTAATCAAGTTTCTTAAAGCTGAGATCACAGAAAGTGTGTGGGCTGTTACGCCAGAAAATCAGGTTGTAGTGCTACCACCAATCCTGCAAGAACTAGCCCAAAGAGAACATGAGAACATGCACTTCGGGTTGGAAAACTTCCTGAAACATCTAAAGAAGGTAGTAATAGGAAAGGGAATGATTGACACACAATCAGTCGTGAGCAAATGTGAAATCTGCTGTAAAAACAACCCTGACACAAGGAAAAGAGTTGTATTAAGAGTAACTAAAGCAAGAAATCTTCCTGGAGATTACTGGCAAATAGATTTTTCACAGTTACCACACAAGGAGGGATACCGGTACATACTGGTGTTAGTTGACAGCTTCATTGGATGGCCGGAGGCTTACCCCTGTCGCACTAATGCAGCCAAAGAAGTGGTGAAAGTCCTGCTCAATCATATAATTCCAAGGTTCGGAGTTCCCTTGGGGATGTCATCAGATAGGGGACCGCACGTTGTTGCAACAGTAGTTAGGGAAGTTAGCCGGATTTTGGGAATTACCTGGGATTTGAATACACCTTATAGACCCCAAGCGAGTAGGAAAGTTGAACGTCTGAATGGGATTCTCAAAACACAAATTAGCAAAATTTGTCAAGAAACTTCTATGACATGGCTTCAGGACTTGCCTATAGCTTTACTGAGAATCCGCATACAACCAAGGCGGAGGGATAACATCAGTCCCTATGAAATACTGTGCAGCAGACCATATCAGGTCCCTCATATTCCAGGTGAAATTTACATGAAAGGGAAACTTGATTTACAGAGATATCTAATGGATTTAGGTTCCACTTTGCAGAAGCTCCAGACTTACATCGTGCTATCCAGACCCATAGGACTCGACACACCTGCGCATTCCTTCCAACCAGGAGACTGGGTCTATGTTAAGTGGCGGGACAATGATCCTCTATAAGCCAGGTGGAAGAGACCATTCCAAGTTCTGCTGACCACTCTCACCGCAGTTAGAATTGCTGGCAAATGACCCTGGATTCACTACTCCAGAGTTAAGAGAGCTTCTGCTCCTGAAACAACTGTAAAAACAGGAACTGATGCAGACAAAGACATGTTTTAAATGATTTCTCCTCTACGCTTAAAGAACTGTGCACAATAATCATTGTTTTCCTTTGTATAATACCTAACCACACAAGACAATACTACTGTTGGATGTTTGTTACTGTTGTTTAATGTTCATTGCAGTTAGCTGTTCACTATTGTTAGATACTTATTTGTAGATATTTAGAATAGAAACTCAACAAGGGAAAGGCCTTGTTGAGCCTCTAAAGGGGGGAAATTATGCCCTAAGCTTTAGCTTGCAGATTCTGTGTTACCTAAGGATGTAGTTCTGAGCCTCATATTAAGTGCCAGTAAGCTTTCTTCACAGGGTAGGTAAACAAAACAAATTCCTTTTCTGCTGAGAACCAAGGACAACTTCCAGGCCCAAAGCATAAACAACAGTGGACCGTAGGGAGGAACAAGAAGGATGAGACCTCACAGCCTGAAGCTGTAATTGGACAATTAAACCCCAATATGCAAATGGACCAAAATTGATAAAAATGTAAGACCTCGGGATGGGTCAGCCTTTTGTGTGTGGCGTTTCGTAGTGGACTCGGGATGCAGCCTTGGTTGGGC
Source organism: Cyanoderma ruficeps (assembly GCA_008694505.1). Classification (NCBI taxonomy): domain Eukaryota; kingdom Metazoa; phylum Chordata; class Aves; order Passeriformes; family Timaliidae; genus Cyanoderma; species Cyanoderma ruficeps. Next base: position 97,183 of record VZDJ01001047.1, on the reverse strand, counting down.
TCCTGTCCTGCCCAAGGTGGATCCCAGAGGCCTTTCAATAAATACCTACTTTATTCTCTAGCTCTGTCCAGTCTCTGTTTCAGGTCAGCCTTCCAGGCATCAAAAGGCAAGCTTCCTTCCTATATTTTTCTTGCAAAAAAGGCCTTCTGTGTTCTCTTGCTTGTCTCTTAGCTTCCTTTGCCCCATAATGAATTCTTACTGGTTTATGTTACCTGCATAGTGAAAGAGTTGTTGATTTTCATTTGTCTTTTCATGCTGTTGATTACATTTTACTAGAAAGCAATTGTGGAAGATGGTGGAAAATGCCCATTCCAAATAACATCATAATAATGAATTAAATTTGTCATCTTCTAAGGAATTTGATGGATAACTGCCCACTTTCATGTGCTTAAGCCTAGTCCTACAACATGCCTGTTCTATCGTTATAGACAGTATTACTTGCATTTACTTAAATCCTTCAGTTAAGTTTGAGTGGAGTAATCTCACTTGAATTCAGTATTTTCTAATCATGTCAATCAGTGTTTTACTGGATAAAAAGTTTAAAATATGTTAATATAGTAGTGCTGGGGGTTTTTTTTGTAGATGTTTACTGAACTTCAGCAGATGAGACAACAGCTGCCTGACATGGAGTTTGGCCGATGTATGGCAGTTGAGCGTGAGCTGGAGAAAGTGGATGCAGTAAGATTAATTAATATAATTTTTGATGAAACTGGACACTTCGTTCTCTATGGAACAATGTTGGGCATTAAGGTCATAAATGTAGAGACTAACAGGTAAGTTCCAGTGACATACATCGAGATGAATTTCTGTTTTAAAGTCTTTATTCAGTGAAACTTAGGGTATATTTAAAACTTGATATGACTGTGGAGGTGTCTAATCTTTTTGTGTTGTTATTTGAGAGCCTTACATTACTCTGTAGAGAAGGTACTCCCATTCTTTGTAGAGTCACTGCAGATTAGAGCTTAGACAAATGAGGAGAAAACATGGCAAGCATACATGTATTAAAGATGTGTAATTAGTCAATTAATATCTGGCTAACTGGATAGGATAATGTAAAGTAAAGGTGGATCATTTAGTTGGGATTTTATTGCATTAGGAGGCTGACTGGTAAATTAAGGTAGCAAGTTTAAATAGAGAAACATCATAAGAACGATTAGTAAATAATGATTTTGAGAGGATTTTGAAATTTTGCTCTGAATCTTAACAGTCAAAAAGGAGACATTCTCTGACTGTGAGCAGCTTAACATTACACCTCTTTACATCTTGTACTTCAGGTGTACTTTTATTTTGGGAAAACAAGAGAACATCAGAATGATGCAACTGGCTTTGTTGCAAGGAGTAGCAAAGAAACATCATGCAGTGATCACTATAGAGATGAAGGCATCTGAAAATCCTGTTCTCCAGAATATTCAGGCAGATCCAATAGTAATCTGCATAGCTTTTAAAAAGACCAGGTTTTACAAGGTGTGTGTGTGGTTCTTATTTAAATAGCTCCATCCTTGTATTGATTTCTCTACATTATTTTTTGTTTTTCTCTTTGCCCCTTTCTCGTGCTTTTTGTAGTTGCAAATGCAGCTTTTACGAAGGAGTCACTTTATATTGCAAGTATATTTAGAATTTTTATCTTGAACTATCTATACATTAAATAGAAACAGCTGTAATTTTTTCATAAATTTTTATTCCTCCAAGAAGGTGATATCCTTTTGTTCTTGTTGAAAAAAACCTAAGTAAGAACATTTAAGAAACTAACCAGATTTTATAAAGAAACAATACGTGACTGTATGCATAAAAAATATAATAGAAAAAAATTTCAGACCAGAATCAGGACTTGGTAACACTAAAGACATTATAGGCAACCAAGAAAGAAGAAATCATCTTCCTGTTCATGGTTTGGTTTTTAGGTGAGATGGAAACAAACAGACAAGCAATTTCAGAGTGGTTAGTAGCTGATTTGAGAGGTCATAGACATAGAAGTTAGAGATTGGTCTGTCTGTTATGCCTTAAATTTGATGGGTTTCTATAGTTTTATATTAATGCAGTATTGGAATAAAGGTTTATTTTAACTTTGTAGCACAACTACAAAGCACAACTAATCCTTTTGGCATAAAACCTGCCAATTTTGTCTGAGTATAGCAGAACAGCCTGGTATTCTCCACCTCATTTTAAAGAAAAGATGCTGAACTAGTGCAGACTCCTATTGTAAAGGGGAAAGTTTGAAGATAGCAGATTATTAAAAGTTACTTGGATTTCCACATAGTTTTACTGGAATTTTTGACTGGAAATGCTGGTAACACAACACAGCAGTGCAATGATAGACTGTCTATGAATTCTCCTTGTACATTTCAAATTGAATTAAGTGTTCAGCAGGTTGAATAATTATACTGATGTGTTGGGTGCAGAACAGTGTGTATTTTAAGAGGAAAAAAGGAAAATGCAGTTAACCTGTTCTTTTGTGCTTCAGTTTACTAAACGTGAACGAGGAGACACAAAGAGTGCAAATTCTGACAGAGACGTGTTTAATGAGAAACCTTCTAAAGAAGAGGTGATGGCAGCCACTCAGGCAGAAGGTCCCAAAAGTGTCAGACAGTGCCATCATCCACACAAGCATGGGAGATATTCATATCAAGCTTTTTCCTGTTGAGTATGTACTTGCTGTTTTTTTCTGTTGTTTTGCTTTTGTTGCTTTCTTCTGTTCCTTGTGGTTGCAGTATCCAAGACTTATTGTCCTAGGGTGACTTTATGATGCTTGTATCCCCAGTCGTCTGTTCTGTTTGTTGGATATTGTGTTCTGTACCTTTAAGACTGGTTCCGAGAGCAAGGGGAGGAAGAAGAAGGGCACAGTTTGTTTTCAGAAACTGCACTATCTCCTCTGCATTCCACTCCTGGACTGTGTCATGTAGCAGATTTTCTGAGAGAAAGAGTCTCATTCTGTACTTAGAATGAGACATTGAATAAAACAATGAACTACCCAGCTGAAGCCTGCCTGGCTGAGCCTTGGCCTTGAAGTCTGTTGCACAGGTGAAATTAATTGTGGCGCAGAAGAAATTAGATATTAAGGTAGTAATGTTAGATAGTGGGTTTTCTGAAGGTCACTAAGAGCAATTATTAGTGGGCACGTTTAGCCACCTTAAAAGCAAAATTAAACAGTGTGTGTTTACATACCTTTGTATGCTGTGGCCAATGGAAAAGCTACTGAATTTGTAAACTATCTAGAAATGTATATAAGCAGCCATTTTAGATTAAATAAACAGAGAATGTGTGTGTCCTGGGTTGATGGTGCCCTCTATCCCAATCGTGCAGCTTTGTCCTTTCTGTTTGTTATGTCTACCAGCTGCCTTCCCCCATGGGCTGGTTTTGCCGGGGGGCAGGGCTTGCTAGCTTGCTTGCTGCTGCTAGCTTTCTTGCTGCTGCTAGCTTCTTGCTGCTCCTAGCTTTTTGCTGCTTCCGTTTTTTCCCTTCTTCTTCTTTTTT
>VZDJ01001047.1:73089-88451 GCA_008694505.1 Cyanoderma ruficeps | reverse complement strand
TTTTTTTCTTTTGTTTATTGGTCAATAAACAGGTTTTTTCCAATTTTCCTCCGAGGAATTCCTTCCCAAACCCAGGGTTGGGGGGAGGGGTGGTGGAGGTTTGTTTCTAGGGGGCTCCCTTTTGGAGGTTGTCCTGGTTTGAGGGGAAATGAGTTATTTCAGGAAGCTGAGGTCAAACTAATCAGTGGCTAGGTTTATATGTTGGCACCTTTGGTGGCCACTGAGAGGTTGGCCATGCCTCTGAGGACACAAGGAGTTAAAAGCAAAGACTCCCAGAGGGACTTCTTCTTTTCTGGCTCTGCTTTCAGCAGAAAAGCATCCTTCTCCTCTCCCCTGCCCAGCCTGGCCAGGCTGGGCGGTGGAGGGGAGCTAGGTGGGCTTGGCTGAGGCAGAGGAGAACTGTTCCCAGACATTAATTTTTCATGGCTGGTGGTTTCAGAAGAGAGAGGACAGCCTGGGACCAAAATAATAAAGGAAGATGAATAAAACTTTTTTGAATTGCGAGAGATAAAGAAGAGTGGCCTTTTAAGCTGGACTTTTCTTGTGTAATGTTAGCCATAGACGGACCCTGACTCTCCTGAATATAAATAAGACTGTATTTGAGTAGATGCTCTTTGGTTCAAAGCCAAAGACTTTGTGGCCTATTCTTGGAACCCTTGGCCCTAGGGGTAAATGTGGGGAGGACTGCTAGTCCCAATATGAGAAGATGGCTAGTTTTTAGTACTTAGCCAAACATCCTTAAAAGAGCCCTATATGTGGTTTTGGTCCATAGACAGTAGTGAAAGCACTGGACATAGAAAGGAGAGTGTCACCCTGGTAGAATTCTCCGAGTGGTGCCATGAGTGACATGGGAACACAGGAAGATGAACCTGTGTTTCCTGTGGGGGGTCTGTAGTGCAAGAGAGACTCCTCTCTCTCTGAATGGATTGAAGATTGTTTTTTAAGAAATAATGACTTAAATTGAAAACCCAGGGTTGTAGAAAGTTTAAGCAAGTAGATGAAGGTAATGTGCTAGTATTAACTGTTGAGCATGTAAAAGATAGAAATTGGAGGGAGGAGAAGAAGTGTTCTAAGAAGTTTTCTTTTCTGCTTTTGGGTGTTTGGGTTTTCTTTTCGTGTCTATTGTCTGTTGTTATGTAAGTTAATAAATTTTCTTTTTTCTATTTCAAGTTTTAGGCCTGCTCTGCTCTGTTCTTGACCACATCTCACAGTAGCACATTAGGGAAAACATACACTCGTGGGTGTACTGGCATTTGGCCAGCGCCAACCCATAACATTTTTGGTTCCCTGACCGGGAAATGAAATTTTATAAAATAAGAACTGTGAAATGAGATCAAAGAGGAACAAGAGCAAAGCATGAATTAAGTGACAAAGTAAATTTATAGATGTAATGTTAGTGATGGTTTATAAATGTGTGTCCTCAGAGGCAAGAGATGGAGTGTCCTGGTTTGAGGGGAAATGAGTTTTATCAGGAAGCTGAGGTCAAACCAATCAGTGGCCAGGTTTAGATGTTGGCACCTTTGGTGGCCACTGAGAGGTTGGACACGCCTCTGAGGACACAAGGAGTTAAAAGCAAAGACTCCCGGAGGGACTTCCTCTTTCCTGGCTCTGCTTTCAGCAGAGGAGCATCCTTCTCCTCTCCCCTGCCCAGCCTGGCCAGGGAAGATGAACCTGTGTTTCCTGTGGGGGGTCTGTAGTGCAAGAGAGACTCCTCTCTCTCTGAATAGATTGAAAATTGTTTTTTTAAGAAATAATGACTTAAATTGAAAACCCAGGGTTGTAGAAAGTTTAAGCAAGTAAATGAAAGTAATGTGCTAGTATTAACTGTTGAGCATGTAAAAAATAAAAATTGGAGGAAAAAGAAGTGTTCTAAGAAGTTTTCTTTTCTGCTTTTGAGTGTTTGAGTTTTCTTTTCATGTCTATTGTCTGTTGTTATGTAAGTTAATAAATTTTCTTTTTCCTATTTCAAGTTTTAAGCCTGCTCTACTCTGTTCTTAACCACATCTCACAGTAGCTCATTAAAAAAAACATACACTCATGGGTGCACTGGCATTTGGCCAGCGCCAACCCATAACAGAGGTTCTCCCCTAGTCTGTCCTAAACCAGGACACCTGGTCTCTCAGAGGACCCTTCTGCAATAGGACTTCTGAGGACTGAAGAACAACAGGTACTGATCACCACCACTACAGTGCATCATCAGCAATACTACACAAACTGAGATTCCGTTATCTCCATCCATAACATGATCCATCAACTGGACAGCCAGGGAGTGGTCAGCAAGATTTTCTCACCCTTCAATAGCTCCATATGGCCTGTGCATAAGTAGAATGGCGAGTGGAGACTGACAGTGGACTATTGTGGCCTGAATGAAGTTACACCATCACCTAGTGCTGCCCTATTGGACATGCTGGAACTTCATTATGAACTGGAGTCCAAGGCAGCGAAGTGGTATGCCACTATTGACATTGTTAATGTGTTTTTCTCCATTCCTCTAGCATCAGAGTGCAGGCCACAGTTTGCGTTCACCTGGAGGGGCTTGCAGTACAACCGAAACCAACTGCCCCAGGGGTGGAAGCATAACCCCACCATTTGCCATGGATTGATCCAGACTGCACTGGAAAAGGGAAAGGCTCCAGAACACTTGCAGTACATTGATGACATCATCATATGGGAGAACATGGCAGAGGAAGTTTTTGAGAAAGGGGAGAAAATAATCCAGATTCTCCTGAAAGCAGGTTTTTCCATCAAAGTGAAATCAAGGGACTTGTCCATGAAATTCTACTCCTAGGAGTGAAGTGGAAAGATGGATGCCGACATATTCCAACAGAGGAGATTAATGAGAGTTGCTATGTCCCCACTGACCAGAAAGAAGGAAACACAGGCTTTCCTAGGTGCCATGGGCTTTTGGAGGATGCCTATCCCAGAGTATAACCAGATTGAATGCTGCTGTTTTGGTTTTACCCTTTTTTTTCCTTTATATATTCTCTGTATCCTTTACACATATATGTTGCCCTGTTTTCTGCCTTTCTGTCTCTGTGCAGAACTTTCACACATAGCCTTCTTCTGTAAACAAAGTTTATTCTTGGAATGTTTGCATTCTTCTCCTCTGAGAGAAGAATTGATTGATGGTCATGTCCACCACACAGGTTGAGAGGTGGTGACCTCTCTAGCCAATCTCTGGACCTCTGTACAAATGTATAAAAGTAGAAAATTGTAAATAAAGTAGAAAAAAGACTTTGATCCCCTCACTGCTGCTGTGTCTGCCTGCTCTCTTCCTGTCCCTAAAGGGGGACACACCCAGCCTCGGCTAGCGACAAGTGGTGACCCCGAATGAGTGAGGACCGCAGCCCAAACCACACATATACTTGTAGCTTTGTAGGTTCATATTGTAGCTTAGTTTCAACATTTTCCTAGGCAGAAAGAGAAAACAAATTCCAGGATCCTCATGCTATCTTGGTTCTCCTTAGAAACCAAGGCTGAAGTCAGCTTTCCAAGATATGCTTTTGTAAACAGGGCCTGGATCTCATCCTAAGGGGGGAGAATCTAAAAAGTACTAGAACTGGGGGAATTACTTCACCAGGTGGGTTCCTAATTGGGGGGGTTCTTGTCAGATATGCTAATTTGCAGAACCTATAAAAATTGTGCACACGTCATGTGCTGTGTGCATCTTTGGCCTTTTCTACCTGATGAATTTGTGCACCTGAGGATCCTCATATAAAGGTACCCTTTTTATCACTCTAATTGTGTCTGACTTGTATTTTTAGAGCCAGAGAAAAAGGCATCAGTAATCCCTGTCTAACTTGTGACACAAAAGAAAAATTATTTCAAGTGAGGCCCTGAACAGCAACAAGCCTTTGAACAGATCAAAAAGGAGATTGCCCAAGCCGAACCCTGTGGGTCAGTCAAGAAAGGACAGGATCTGAAGAACATGTTCTACACTGTAGCCAGGGAGAATGGTCCTTCCTGGAGCATCTGGCAAAGAGTACCTCAGGAGACTGAGACTTGAGGACGATCCTTGGGGTTCTGGAGTTGGGGATACAATGGATCTGAGGCCTGTTACACCCCAACTGAAGAAGAGATCCTGACAGCTTATGAAGGGGGTTGAGTTGCCTCAGAAGTGATTGGCAGCAAAGCACAGCTCCTCCTGGCACCCTGACCTCCAGTGCTAGGCTGGATGTTCACAGGGAAAGTCCCTTCCACACTGATGCTACGTGGGGTAGAGTGGATCACGCTGATCACACAGTGAGCTCAAATAAGAAACTGGAAATAGGGTCTTGGAAGTCATCATGAACTGGCCCAAAGGCAAAAATTTTTCATTATTATGAGGAAAGGAGGAAAAGTTGACATGTGCTGAGGAGGCCCCATCATACAATCAGATACCAGAAAATGAAAAGTGATATGCTCTTTCCTTATGATTGTTGCTGTATTATAGGGATGTGTAAAGGTTTTGGGTTTTTTTTTTTTTTCCTTTGCCAAGGTTAGGATGAATAATACTGAGGAAACACCAAGCTCGAGTTCGGACTTGGAATGTTTATTATATCTTATCTATTTACAGTATTTACAGGCTCACAAGCCATGAGATTAACTAGCAAGCTAGAGAATTGAGATAAAATGGCATGTTTTTAACTCTTACCAAAGTTATCTAAGAGATAATTACCCAATCACAAGGTGACACCTATATTATTTATACTTTTGACCCAATAATGACCACCAAAGGCCCACAATGCAGACATTTTTCATCCAACCACAGAAAACCACCCAACACCCTGAAGAAGAAGGAAGAAGAAGGCAAAGAAGGACAAAGACCACACCCAAAATCCTCCATCTTGACTCATATGTATACATTAACCCCCAAATTCGAAGTTTCTAGGATTCCAACATCTCCCCCTTCTGTTTGAACCATGAAGACTGCTTTGACTGCTTCATTTTTCTTGACTTACCACTCCCTAGAGTGGTAGAAAGAAATGTCTTTAGTCAAAGTATAGTTAAATTTGGCACGAAAAAATCATGTTTACAGAATTAGTGATGTCCAGTTCTTTAGGTTCAAAAGATGTATTGGGAAGGTGAGGAATTTACTAACTTTATGCATCTACTGGCATGCTAATTAAACAAGTGGAAAGTGTTTTTTCTAGGATTGTACAGGAAAGACATATGATATATAAATTTGATGCACTAGCTAAAGTCTCCTAGATATTTGTTTCAGGTTGCTTAACTAGTAAATTTTCACTACTAAAAGCAAGTGAACAAAAAGCATAAGCATAACATTTGATAGAACTTCATATTTCTCTTAAAATATCATTTAACAAAGGAATTTCACAATATTACTGATCTTCAAACTTTGGTCTTTGATTGATTGACAGGTAAGGTTGCATTGCTGAAGGCAAACAAAACAAGATATGAACATGATATTTGATTTAACTTCATGTTTGGTTTTTTTTGGTTAGTTTCTGATTTGAGGCATTTTCTTTTTTGTTTTTAATTTTTAAGCAAATCTTTTAGCACATTTATTTTTTTTTTTTCCTAAATTTGTTCTGGAATTACTTAAAGATATGGCACTAAATTGTTTTGTTTGCATTCAACTCTGCATATTTGAATCTTTTTTGATTCTTTCAAAATTTTTTTTCTAGATTTTTTTAAGAGCAGGAAGACAAGGACTGTTTTCTTCTTTGTGATTTACTGTAACTAAAAATTCAATGCCTTTCTACTTTGTTTGGGCTTCTAAATCATAACATGATGTATACCATGCTTGTGCTAATAGAACTGTATGATACTGACAATTCTCACACTTTTTACATTGGCATAAAACCTAAGGTTCACAGTTCTTGCATGCAGAACAAGAGATGTTTGCCATCAGATAGTCTTTGTGCAGCTTACGTCTGCATGATTCCTTCTCTGGTTTTGGACTTGTTAGAGTTTCTGTGCTTGATATGACTTCACATTCATCGCTGGAATTTATCTGGGTTCTCTATCTGCAGAAACGCAAGCAAGCTCTTTGCCACAGGTTAATAGAGAAAGTGTACTTTGATGGAAAAATGCATAACTTTTGTTAAAAATTGAAAACAATTATGAAAAAATTCAGATACAACTAAGGATGTTTTAGATTAAGAGCATAATTAATAACTGTTAACAATAACACAAATGAATTTAGATGATTATCAATCATTAAAATATTGTACTACTGTCTTAGAATCTGCAACAGCTGAAAAACTCTTTTCTAGTGAGAACTTGGTTATCTTTATTTGGGCAAGGTTCTCAGGTTCACTCCAAAAGTCAGTCCAGCTGTTATATTTATAAGGTCAAATTGTCAGGTCAAAGTGACTCGTATCTAGTTTTTGGTGCAGAAAACATCTGGGTTTGTTGGTAAAAAAATTCCATCTAGTTAAAGTCAAGGTGTGGTCAGGACTCTGGCTTTATACTAGAGTGATGTTTCTTAATACATTTTTAAAACAAACTTTTAACAATAGTAGTTATGAAATGCTTAAGCAACTAAAGAACATAAGGAAGTGTCTTGGTTTAGGGCAAATTTGGGAGGAAACCTCTGAATGGGGGTTCCTCTGCAGAGCAAAACTTAAATGGCCCCTCTCTTCAGTCGGTTCGGGAAAAGAACTTCCTCGGAAAACAGTGGAAAAAACTATTTATTTAACAAACAAACTGCCCACAAACATAAGGAATGAATGATATGAAACAACAAAACCTCTCACTGGTCTGAAGAGAGAGAGAGATGGCAAACTGAGAGAAGTCCTTGCTGTGGGTCAGCTCAGCTCTCTGTTTCTTATCAGTTCTGGTCTCTTTTGGCGCTGGAAAATGCCCAGATCCAGGCCTGAGTGGGCCACAGGTGCAGTTCTTGGTGCTTTTCTGGGTTTTCAGTCTAGAACAGATTTAAGCAGTCCCAAGGAAAAAGGAAAAGGAAAAAAAAAACAGTCTAGGAAGCTTTTTGCCTCAGCTAGCTAGACTAACTAAAAAGGGAAAAAAAACCTCTCCTGCTGCTGTCCGTGTATCCAACGAAAAAAAACCTTCAAGGACGATGATGGGGAAAAAAAAAAGTAAAGAAAAATAAAAAGTGTTTTCTCAAAACAAACTGCGCACATCTTCTTCTCTGCTCCTCTCAGAATCAGTCTTAAAAATACAAAATACACACAGCACAAACAAAACAAACAATTAGTAATACAAGCATCATAGTCACCCTAAAACAGGAAGGATATCAAAATGGTACGTATCTTTTAGATAATTACAGAAAGAGATGTTAAAACATATAAGAAGTGAACTATAAATATAGACAATTAACAAATTTACATCATGTAATCAACATATCAGCACTAGTCATCTTAGGAAGTTGAGATAACACCTTTTTAAACTATTACGTACTTATGACTTTAAGATAAAACACAAAAAACCTCACCAAAACAGCTTACAACTAATAACAACTATGATGTAAAAATTGTATCTTCTTCTATTAACAAGCTTTTTAGTGTTGCATCACAGCTGTTTCAATCGAAGCCATCTTATTTCTAAGAAAAAACAACTAAATTTCGCAAATTAGATAAGCATATTTTAACAGAACTTAAGATATTTTAAAACTTATATGGAATAAAACTTTAAATTAATGAGATATAAATTTATTATCATTTAGACTTTATAAATCTTAATCTCAGATTCAACTTAAACTTAACAGGGCTCACACAAACTAAACTATACAGAAATTACTCTTAATATTAACAGAGTACTAAAATGTAACTTAAATATAGTAAATGACTCTACTGTGATAGTCTTTTTTTCATCCTGTAATGGTTTTCTGCACAATGAAAGATAATGGGTTTCTGCACAATGAAAGAACAAATCATTACTGCCTTTCCTTTTGGTCCTGTAACAATAATTGGATTCTTACTCTGCATGCATAGAGTGGCTCCCCCAATCTCCGAGAGAGATTTCAGAGGTGTCATCAAATTCCACTCTCTGGGCTAAAAGGTATAAGAAATAAATGTTACATCTGCCCTTGTATTTAGTATGCTTGTGATCGTGATTGTCTTGTTGTTTAGTGTCAAGTTGCAGGTTATTTGTGGTTGGTCTTGGCTTATTTGTTTTATGTAGAAGACATGAGTCTCCATGTCTTCACTTTCAACTGCTGTTTGCTGACTCACTATTGGCATGACTTGTTCTATTGCATTGGGTGGTAAAGCAATGGCTTTAGTTATTGGAGTATTTTCTGGAATAATCCATGGAGCTCATAAAGCTTGAGCCAAAACTGTCAACTCTTCATTTTGATTTGCTGAAATGGTTGTTGGATAAACAATGAGCCTTAAAATGCTGCTTCTGTTTTTGCCTATAATTAAAAATTTTTGTCTCTTCCATGATGTTCCAGTGACTCCTGTGGATATTGCTGCATGATTCTCATTCATGAAGTATGTTAATTTGGAGGTTGCCAATTCGCATTGCACCCTTGGGGGCATCAATTCTGGGTCGTTTGGGAAGCGGCAGATGGTCCTGCGTAGGGAGTCTGATTGGGGTTCTCTGCATATTGTGTCTTGAGGGGTCTTGTGCTGATGAGTCATCGCTATCACTTTTGTCATCGCATTGGTGTGCCATGCTCTTTTTGGAGTTTTCTGGGAGACATAGAGGTTTTCCATCCACATTTACTTTGGAATGACACTGTCTTGCAAAGGGTTTTCTTTTCCTGCATCTTGGGCAAAGACTCGGTGCTTTCGTATTTCCTGCAGTTTCTGGGCAAAACTTTTTAATATGTTCAAATTTTCTATACTTGAAACATGGTCTTCTGGCAAGTTCTGCTGCCATTATTTCTGTAGAGTTGTTTTGTTGAGGGGTTACTTGAAAAGCTTTGAGAGTCTTTTCTAATCTTTGATCTGAAGCTTCCATGAGTTTTCTGAATTGTTCTCTTAAGACATTTGCTTGAATTGCTGCTACATGTGTAGGAGTGCCTATCTTGCTGCAGACTTCTATCATTTGAGGCAAAGGTGGTTGTGCACCAGGTAAGGCATGAATTACATGCTTGCATTCTTCATTGGCATTTGCAGAAGCTAGGCTTCAAATCAAATGTGGTTGTGCTACTTTATCACTGCATTGCTTCTCAACCGCTTGAGTGAGACGATCTATGAATAAGGTGAATGGCTCAGCTACTTCCTGCCTTACTTCTGTGTAACTGCCCTCTGGAGCTCCTGCAGGCTGAATTTGCAGAATGGCTTTTTGAGCTGCATCTTTAATATCTATGACCACATTCTGAGGCAGATCTGTAGCTTGATTTTCGGATTGATTATGGAGTGGATCGCTGGCTAGTTGAGCCACTGTGAGAGCTGCATTTTGTCCTCTACCATAAGACACTATTAATCTTTCTAAAGCTCTTCTCCATTTGATTTTCCACAGTATGCATTGAGATTCTGTTAAAATTGTGGTGACAATGTATTTGCAATCATAAGGCACCAAATCATAAGTACTAAAGATGCCTTTTAATAGTTGCTTAAAGTAGAAAGAACTTAAGCCACTCTCTTTAAGTGCTTGTCTCACGTCTTAAATTACATCGTGTGTCAATGGTATCCATCTAGGATCTGTATTTTGTGGACTAAATCTCACTGGTATGGGCATTCTTTGTGTTGATGCCATGTTGAAATCCCTTTCTTATAATGCCTTTCTTCTAATTTCTGACCAATTAGTAGTGTTTGGTATGTTTCTTGAAGAATCTTTTGCATTATTATTTGAAATTACTTCTGAAACAGGATGGAATTGAACAAATTCTCTGTTTATATTTTGCAAATTTGTGTCTTGCAAAGATGCTTTTTCTTCAGGCTTCAGTTGAATTCATTCTCTCTCTTCCTGTGTGGAGAGCTAGTGGTTGCATATGCAGTATAAATATTAGAGGGTGCAATAATAAAAGCAGCGAAAGGTGGCGCTGCAGGAGGAGGTCGAACGTCTTGTTGGTCACAAGATGGCGTTGGCGGAAGTACATAGCATTGTTTACTGAAGTACACAGGGCGTTGCCATGGCGACGCAGCTCTGCCCCCTTTGGGTGGTGTTGGGGCCGCTCGTGCCGCTTCTCGCGGCGGTGTAACCGCTTCGCCCGCTCTGGACAGCGCCAGAGCTGCTTCAGTATTTTGCGGTGCTTGTGTCTCATGCGCAATGTGTGCAATCACTGCCTGCGTGGCTCCTGTAACCTGCGCAGTTCGTACTGCTCCTGATTTCTGTGCGCCGGGGGCCCCACACCAGTCCCAAACTCGTTCTCAGTAATTTAGAGGATTCCCTGTTTATTGGGATTGTGCCTTCCTTTGGCTGAGCTGCGGCTAGCGCTCTTTTAAAAAAACTGCCGACTCTATCAGAGCTGGAAAAGGCGGGGTCGTTCTTTTTTCTGCTTTTTGCCTTACGAGTTGCATCTGGGAACTTTGCAACTCGGCGATTACGTCGCTGGGATCTTCTGCGTTTCTCTGTCCTCCTGCAAGCTCCTCCTGCCCCTGGCTTGTCCTTGCCGGGGTCTGAGGAGTGACTGAAGCCACAGTTGTGTTTTGTGGTTTTAATTTGGTTGTGGAACTGCCGGGGTGGCTTTGCTCGCTTCTGGCAGTACTGCTTCGCTTGACTCACATTTGACACAGTCTATAGACTCACTCATTCCTTTCATCTGGGATTTCCCGTAGTTCTGAGTTGACTTTAGCATCACATCAGTGCTAGCCTCCCCATCACACCTCACAACACTGACCGGCATTCCCAATTTAGTAATCAAATCCCCTCCTAGCAAACCACAATCACAACTAAGAACAGAAAGTCATGCATTTCAAACCCATCCCCCACATCCACCAATAATGGTTGAATAAAACACACCCATCTACCCCCGAACAATCAAAAGAACATTTGGACAATTGTCCCCCTTTTTGGCATAAAATTCAAAGTAGATTGAGAGGTTACCATGTCTACTAGGAAATATACTTCTTGGCCCAGACCACCCTGCATGTTATCAAGGGCTCCAGTATGGTGATCCCCTGGTATAATAGGAAATCCTGAATCCCTTAACAATCGATTTCCATTCACTGGTGGACTTCTGTGGGAGACAAGATAAGTCTCATAGAATAAGTAGAAGGCTTTTGCTCACTTTGTTCATTTTTGCTCTCTGACAATTCACAAAAAGCACTTTGGGAAATGTACAGCTGGCATGAAGACAAAAACAAGTCATGTAAGCTTTGCGTGGACAACGCTTGATCAGAGGGCTGGTTGGTCAGAGGAACGAGTGGACAGCAACACAGGAGACATGGCAAGTAGCCAATGAGTGTTTGTTTAAATTTACAAGTATGCTAACAAGTATAATTTTAGCCAGTGTTATAAATGCATATTATAAAGTTGGCTTTTCGCAAATATTAAAATGAATACTATATGTATAATTGTACTGTACTATGTTTTATTAATAGAGTTTAGAAAAGTGATGAGTGTATTTTCTAATTGCAACATAGTGTTAACAGTCAAAAGACTAGGTTTTTTCTCTTTGCAATATTTAAACTGACCAAACCAGAAGATACAGAGAGAGAAAATCCTTCTACATTCCTGAAACTGATAAGATCGAGACAGCGGTGAAACAAAAGCTACAAGAAGGCATTCATTGATCTTCTGGTATCAGAAAAACTATCAGACGCCAACTAGGACTTTTATCTAATAAAATTCTAATTTAGTACAATGGGACAAGTTTTGAAGGAAGGGGGGCCAAAAACCAAAAGGACATCTGGACTCAAAAGAATATTTGAAAAAATGCATAGGTAAAGGTTAATCCTTAAAAACAAGGATTTGAAGGAGTGAGTGTGCTTTCTGGTGAGGCACCCCAACTGAAACTGTTGCTTTTCTGTCTCCTGATTGTCTATTTTTATTTTTTATTAAACTTATAACTTTTTCTAAGACAGTGGAACTCGTTTTTCACAAGAGTACTTTTAGCACAGTATAAAGCCTTGCATAATCATAAAGTATATAAGGCCTCATATGCTGGTAATAAACTCAATTCTCTTCAGAACAAACAAGAGGGTCTGTGTCTTCATTGCTACAGACTTCCTCCTCCTGAGGGTCCACTTGTGTCCCCTCCAGGGACTTATTCTGCCATTTCTCCAGCCCATGCTCCTGCTGCCTGTGGATTCTCATTCTCCCACAGCTGCCGAGCTTTCTGCAAAATCATTTGTTTCTCTGGTGACTCAAACAAAATCCCTTTTTATATCAGGCCAGGCTATGGTGACAAATTGTACTTTACAGCATATACCAAAGCCAGTCCTTGTCTTGCTGCAGTGTCCAGATGCACCTCCCCAAACATACCCATCCAGTCCCTGGGCTGCTTTCCCAGCAACATAAACTCTGTAAAGCACCAGGTCCTGGCTCAGCTCAGCCAGTGGGTATGGCTGACGGCACCACAGTGATGGGCAGGCAGATGGGGCATCTGGCAGCCTCATGGGGGCTGGGGGGCCACTGCCGTACCTGCCTGAGGGTGGTGGTGTCAGGCAGCACCCGGCGCTGAGCCCCCGGCTGTCCCACAGTCTCGGCTTGGGATAGCACCTCCCCCACAGGTCCCCAGACCGTGTTGAAAGCCCTGCATTTCTGCACCTGGCCTCAGCACTCCCCACCATCGAGAAACCTTAAGTCCTGAGTAGTAAGGGGACAAACCCATATCCTCCACCCTGGCTCCTTAATGGCCCGGAGAGGGGTGGGGGCTGTAGGAACAACACCTACCTGTTCTCCCTATCCTGGAAGCCGGGGGATACAAATGACCTGTAGCTTGCTCTGTATTAGGTTGCAGATTTTGAAGATAAGGGGGAGGAAGATATTGGAAAACATCCAATCCTCACTGTTTCTCTTTTCTTTCCTTATCACATAGACTCCTGCTGCTACTTGCCTTAACTATATTCCTCCACACTAGCCTTCTACCAATTCTTTCCCAAACACCAACAGTACCCTGTTGTTGCAGGGAACCCCTAAGATAAGGAGAGGTTGAGCCAAGAGCTACGCAGATCCAACCAATATGGTTAATCACACATTCTCCGTTTATTTAATCTAAAATGGCTGCTTATATACATTTCTAGATAGTTTACAAATTCAGTAGCTTTTCCATTGGCACACAGCATAAAAAGGAATGCAAACACACATTGTTTAACTTCTTCTTAAGGTGGTTAAACGTGCTCACTAATAATTGCTCTCAGTGACCTCTAGAAAACCCACTATTTCACATTACTACCTTAACATCTAATTTCTCCTGCGCCACAGCTTCAAGGCCTTAGGGCCTTCAAGGCCAAGCCTCAGCCATGCAGGCTTCAGCTGGGTAGTTCAATATCTCATTCTAGGTACAGATCATGCCTTCTTTCTCTCAGAAAATCTGCTACACCCTGTTCATGAGACTGCTTCTCAACTCCCCTTAATGCCCTCTGTGGGCATGGAGGATACAGGGTTATTACTGAACCATCATTCCTATTGTCAAGACTCCTTGACTTTGCCTCATTGCCCCCTCTGGGCATGGATTGCCAAGACCCCTTCTTGACTTTTGCTTACTGCCCCCTCTGGCTGTCCATGTCCTTAATTACCTCTGGGAGAATGTGCAATCCATCTCAACATTCCCCCAAGGAACCCTTTGGAGATATTTTTGGGATCACCATCCCTATAGTTGGGACCCCTTCTCAACTTTGCTTTACTGTCCCCTCTGGGTGCCCTCCCATGTGTACTCCCTGAAGATCCCATTGTACTCACTGGTGAAATTTTCAGTGGTCCTTCCCTGCAGACTCTTCATGGATCCCACTGGTCCATCACTCATCTGTCCCCTGGACAGTCTTGGGAACCCAATCAATCGCCCAGTGCTGGCCAGAGCCGAAGGCAGTTGGTCACCTAAACTGGGTGAGACGGGCCTCCAGTTTTGCTCACCGTGTGATGTTCCCAGATGGTGGAAGGCACCCGAATGAGTTTCCACTCATATGGAAAATCACACTATAAAAAGCTAGTGTCCATAAAGGAGACAGAGGAATCCCAAACATTAATTCAAAGGGGAGTGATAAGAAAAGATGTGTGCTAATGTCTTTACAAACAATTGGATGGGTGAGGGTATGGATGTTAATGTCTTTGAACTGAGCCTTAATGTCTCTACCAACTGCAAGCTTGTTACAGCATACAGACAGTTTGACTCCTGAACTCTAGGGTAATTGACAAATGGGACTGCACAAAGTCTATTGCAGAACCCAGATAGCGTGAGCTTCTGAACTTTGGGGGAAAAATTACATGTTCAAGGGGGGAATATGTGGTAGGCCATTTGGGAAGGTTGTACCTTCCAGTTCCTCAACCAGTGGGGAAAGGAAGAGGGCAACATATGGCCAGCAGTTTGGGATAAGAGGTGGCTGTGTCCTCCAAAACCTTGGGAGAGAAACTCCACAGGGACATGTCCCAGTGGACACTCCCTTTACTCAAACAAAGTTGCAGGACTCCTCTGTCTCCTTTATGAATACTGGCTTTTCATAGTGTGATTTTTCAGCACAATATGTACCCCCCTGTGTAACATACAATACATAACCAGTAAAATTAGCTTTAATTCCACCCTGGGTGGGGAAGTTATTATTCATAACCCTATTAAGTCTTTGTTCTTCTTCTCGAAGTTCAGGAGTTTAGCACCACCTTGACTGAGCAGCAGTCTGTCCATTAGTAATACATTCTGAAATTGATGATTTCTCCTGTTACTTCTTTATCTACCAGTCTCTGGCCCTATATACAAGCAGATACACACAATCTGTTTGTAAAGATAGATTCATCTTATTCCTTTCGTGACTGTTATAAATGTATATTACAAAATTGGCTTTTCGCAAATATTAAGGTAAATGTTATATGTATAATAACTTTGCTGTAAAAATATAGTTTTTATTTCTCCTATTAGCAGGGCTTAGACATAGTAGTAAAATAGCTGATATGGAGTTGTGCTTGTAGTTGAATGGCCTTGTTATAAAAGTCGTGACACAGATCTCTTAATCAAGATCTAAGCTTTATTATTTTGCAGATTAGATAGATTATAGAGATCTCGAATAAAAAGCAACAAAAAGACAATACAAAGGAAAGAAAAAATAAAACAACCAAAAACGACAAAATAACACAATTTGGCCGAATCGTCATGAAACCGACAAGGGTTCCTGCCACAGCAGAGTTTCGAGTCCGATCGAGACTGGGAGGCAGATATCAGGCCAGCCCGCGCTGGGTCCGTGATCATCCGCTCTCCGACATGCTGCTCCCGAGGTCTAGTTCTTATACAGTTTATTTTTCCTCGGGCCAGGATTTTCCCTGGAAATGGTCTTCTCATTCAATTTCTGATGTTGTTCCTGCCGAATCTGAATGGAGTTCCGAGGATTAGCTCAGCCTGCTTTCAGTTGCAGAGA
>VZDJ01001047.1:44792-66885 GCA_008694505.1 Cyanoderma ruficeps | reverse complement strand
TGTTATAAAAGTCGTGACACAGATCTCTTAATCAAGATCTAAGCTTTATTATTTTGCAGATTAGATAGATTATAGAGATCTCGAATAAAAAGCAACAAAAAGACAATACAAAGGAAAGAAAAAATAAAACTACCAAAAACGACAAAATAACACAATTTGGCCGAATCGTCATGAAACCGACAAGGGTTCCTGCCACAGCAGAGTTTCGAGTCCAATCGAGACTGGGAGGCAGATATCAGGCCAGCCCGCGCTGGGTCCGTGATCATCCGCTCTCCGACATGCTGCTCCCGAGGTCCAGTTCTTATACAGTTTATTTTTCCTCGGGCCAGGATTTTCCCTGGAAATGGTCTTCTCATTCAATTTCTGATGTTGTTCCTGCCGAATCTGAATGGAGTTCCGAGGATTAGCTCAGCCTGCTTTCAGTTGCAGAGAAGGTCCCCGTCCCCAGACGTCCCGATGTGAATTTTGGGGTCTCTCCTTGAATGGAAGCAGTTTCGGCTGTCTGGTCCGGGGATGGGCCCATCTCCTCTGAAAGCCCAGGTGTAATCTTGGTTGTTGAGTGCTGTGGGGGCTGAGCTGGCATGTTCTTTTCACTTGTTGATGTTGTCCCGCATTCCTCCACGATTGCCTCCTGCCTCTTGTCTGTGGTTTCTGATAGCTTTTAGAGTTTTAATTCCTCACCCCCCCAAATCAATATGTATCATTTTTATAACAGCCTGTTTAGTTGGAATAACATCCTGTGAACATATGATAAAAACCCTGCTGATAACATGCCAACTATCAACACTGACCGTCTGTAGAAAGTAGGTACCAAAGCCCAAGCTGGAAGTGATAAAGAAGACACAGCCAAGAAACACACATGCTCTAAAAAAGCAAACCCAAAGAAGGACCATGCTAAACAGTTCCTGGAATATAAAAACTAGTTTGTGAAAAAGTTTAAATATACAACAGACTGATGCAATAGAAAAGGTATTTAAAGAAGGCCTGAGAAACAGCTAGCCATGCACTTGGCTAAATGCCAAGTCACCTGGCCTGGCTGTACTTTGCTTTTTTTGTCTCCTAGTTGTCTTACTTTTTTATTAAACTTATTTCTTAAAATTTACCAAGAAAGTAAACCTCGTTTTTCAGAATGACTGAGACAAAAATAGTAGGATCTGTCAAGCTCATGGTGCTAGCAGTTTCTTTTCAATACTACTAGCATGGATATTCTGAAATCTACACTTTTTTTTTTTTCAATTTTAGAATGCCTGCTGTGTTGGTTTCTTGTTTAGCCACTAATGCTGTCGAGTTTGAAGTGTTTGCAAAACAGGGGGATGCAGGCATGTGTTTCTGGCACGGTGCCAGTTGCCTTTGGAATCAGGCACCCTGCCATTCCCACACCCATGGCAGAGGGCCAGAAAGTTGTCACAGCTGCATTCCGCGGTGGGCTCCGCTCAATCTTCACATGTGGCTTTCGGGCGCAGGAACTCACACTTGATTCCTTCTGCCGACCCGCAGAGGCATTGCTGCTTCCACGGCACTCGGGCGGGCGCGGGGCGCGGCATGGAGCGCGTGAGGCTTTGCCGTGAAGACGGTGCCCGCAGGGGGCGGAGGAGGGAGGAGGCGATCCGTGTGCCCGTGAGAGGTGGCAAGGAGGCAGCCGCGCCGGGGCGGGCCCTGAACCCTGCTCCCGGCCGCCATTCCACGTTATAGAAGCGCTTCCGGTGGTGTGGACCACTCTGACATCATCCCCCGCACCCCAGTAATGTCAGTGGGAGGGGAATGCGGTGACATATACTAGTTAAAGCTCTCACGGTGGACGATGGAGACAGAGTAAGCAGATGCTGTCGTGAGCTGGCTGCTTGTGGCGGCGGACTGTAGGGCCCTGCCCTTCCTTTCGGGGGAGCGGGACGGAGGCGTGGGCTACAGATGTGGCGACCGCCTCTGCCCATCACGAGGATACAGGCAGGCAGAGGTGTGAGGCGGCGGATGCGAGCCAGTTGAGGCAGAGGTAGCGGTAGCGGTTCAAGGGTGTTGGAGCATTCAGCCACCACCTGACACGGAGCTCGCTCGCTCCTTCATTTCGTCCCACCAGTGGAGCTGAGCTCCCGGCCCCCCTGCAGAGGAGCGCGGGCTGGGCAGCCCTTCCCGCTGGCAGTGAGCGACCCACCGCGGCACAGGGCGATGCTCCCCCGCTCGTCGCAGAAAGCGTGACGGCGACGAGCTGGCCCGCCGGCCTGGGAAGGCGGAGCGGGGCTCCCCATCTTTGCATCCGAGGGTGAGCAGATCGGGAGAGCACGGCTCCTCGGTGCCCGCGAGAGACGCGTGGCCTCCACTCCCCGCTGCACGGCGAGAGCCTGATGACAGCGCCGGTGCCGCGGCTCTCTGTCTCTTCGTGAGAATGCGTTGGTGCCCACCACACTGCTGGCGGGGATGCTAGGGGGAGCGGCGGCGTGGAGCCTGGCGCTCACGGCCTGCCCCATCCTGCTCCTCCTCTAAGTCGCACGAAGCCTTCGGCGGCCACTCACCTCCCGGCGAGAAGCGTCGCAGCCGCTGTCAGCCCCTCGAGAAGGCGAGCATCTCCCCGTCCGTCCGCTGGAGGGGACCGTCTGCCCCCGGAGCTGCCGCTGTCGCCCGCCCGAGGGCCGCAGCCGCTGCCTGCGGGGACCTGGCAAGGCCGACAGCCATGGGAACCTGGCCCGTGGGGGGTGCTCCCTAGCGCACGGGCAGCTCCTCTCGGCCCGGCATCTGTGAGCCTGCGGTGCGGCGACCCCAGCCCAAAGGACTGCAGTCGCCACGGGGTGACGGAGCTGCTGTTGAGGTGAGGAGCACCCCGGGGACGTTGCACCGCCAGCCGCCATGGGGTAAGAATGTCGCGGGGACACCGGGGCAGTGCCGAAGTGGGGATGCAAGCAGGTGCCTGCGAGAGCTGTTGTTGTTCAAGCGAGGGTTGCTGAATGTACATGGAGGTGAGTGGCTTTACTGGCTGGGTGCATAAGGAGCAGCAATCTTGCTGCGATCAATGACCTGATGAAAGAGAAGTGGGGCACACCATGATCTGCAGAGGTTTGCCTCTGCCGTAGCCACATTGGATTGCTGGAAGGGCCGCCTTGGCTTCCAGGTCCCCACCATGAGGACCTTCTCCATGTCTTTTTTAAAGGGTGTTCAGTCTTGAAAACGACTGCTTTAAGCTCAGTGTGATAAGGTGAAATTTAAGAGCAGCGAAGGCTCCTTTTAAGTCTTCTGGAGTCTTCAGAGGATGTAAAACAAGGTGCGACTGTCTCAATAACATGAAGAAGGCTCTAGAGAAATCTGCTTTACAGCAGGTCCCCCAAGTAAATTGAGATATCCACTTGAGGGTTTAAGGAAATTAGAAAGAATAAAATCTTTAACCTGATCATATCTAATTTAGTAGCTTTAAAAATAATATAGATACCTGTAAAAGCTTTCCACAGTTGTATTTGTAGTAATTTGTATAGTGAAATGAAAAAATAAAACTTGTGCTTGCCTGATAACCTCTTAATAGAACAGAATCTCATCCATGTTCAAAAGAAACAGAAACACAGTATGATTTGGCTAACTGCAAGGTGGAGGCAGACTTCTAATGCATGAACAAGATGCTGTTTTTCTAAGACTATGACAGTTCAGAGTATAAAAGTTATAACTCATGTACTTTGTACTTTGGTCATTCAGGAATTCAAATGTGAAATCGATATTGCAATGTGAAAGTTAAAAGTGTCTGTTTCCTCAAGCTGTTAAGGACACTTGGAATTTTCCAACTTATTAACTTCCTTGCATGTAGACTGATAACAGCTAAGTCCTTGGCTCTGTCCTAGTCGCTGGGGCTCACTGTACAAGATGTAGGAATGAATGACTTCTTAGGATAGCTTTTATTTTCCTGTTGTTTTCCCTTACATTTGGGGAAAAAAAAGTCCCAAGCTTGCAGTTGTCTGCATAGTCAAGAAAGTGATAATGTGCTTCAAAAACTTGCCCAAAGGCTAAATGATGTTAAAGCGGTTTTGGGATATATTCTTTAAACTGCTAAGCAGACACAGAATTATGTAGCTTTTTAAAATTCAAATAATGGAAAACATGTGATTTATTTAAAATTGGTATTTTGGTTGTAGATATGTTAGTTAAGTGTTTTACATTACAAATACAGAAAACTGTTGAAGACGAGTAAATTTGTACTTTCTACAGAATTAAATTGAGCACTTCTGAAACAAAAACCTGACTTACAAAAAAAAAATCCTTAATTTCTCCATTTCATAAACTTCAGTACTGTTAGTGTCCTAGCATGGTAGCTTCTTAATGAAGAGTTCCTGTAGAGGGCGTGGAAGTAATTCTAAATACTGAAGGACTATAAAAATATTTGGGGAAAGAATGTAAAGTTGATGTCATGACTCTTAAATAGCATCTTGGCATGTTAAGTGTTGGGAGTAAATCCCCAAAAATAGTTTGTTCCAAAGTTATAAAGTTAAGGTTAGACAAATTAATGTTAAATTGAAGTTCTAATTACCTGTTGATAATGATTTTACTGTTAAAATCCCTTTTCATCGGGTATTGCCCCTGCTGCTTCCTGGAAGATGGCACCTGGAACCATTAGGAGGGAAGTGACATCAGAGTTCATATGCAAATGAGAAGACATTCAGCATAGTTCAGCAAAGGAAGCCCCTAAAACAGCAAGCCACCAGAGAATCAAAGAATTTAAATTACACCTATGGGTGAGCAACTAATATATTTGTCTCCCTAGAACTTTTAACCTCTCACCCTAATCAGTAGGGACACCAGCTAGAGAAAGGACCTCAGACATTGGATTGAGGATAGGCCTTCCTGCACTCCCATGAGGACAGAAGCCCCAGCTCTGCCTGTACTCCAGCAGACAAAGCTACACACCTCCTCCTCCATGCCATTCCTGGGAGCAGCGGCAGCATGACCCTCAGTCCCCCACCCAAAGCTGATTCTAATAAAGGCATTTAAAGGGAGATCTGTCTCCTGGCCCTATTTTTAACACTCACCATCTCCTCAGGTGCCTTATGGAAAAACCTGGGACCTCGAGCCCCTCCCCACTCCGAGGGAGCCTCTCCTGGCTGTGTTCAGGAGCCCAGCTGCCACTGCCCAGCCCTGCTGTTTTTCTGCCTCTGCTCCATGTTTTTCGCTACAGTGTAACCCAGCATCCGGTGCCTGCCCAGACACCCTGTGGGTCCTGCTATGGCTGCAGAGCTTCTGCTACATTTTGTTTGCTACCCCGGGTGTGCCAGCCTCTGCCATTTCATCTTGCTGCTCCAAGGTTCCTGCTACTACCCATTTTGCTATCCAGAGGGGCACTGGGACTGACTGCCTGCCGTCAGTTTGTAAAGGAAGCCCCTTTTCTATCCCACCAGCGTGCCTGCTATTACCCACGTGAAGAAGCATCTGAGCTCGAGCCACATCACCCCCTGCAGCTGCGGAGGAATCATGGCACCCACCTGTGGGAAGAGATCGGATGGAGTTGAGCTGCAGGCTGGGGGACGTGGCTGCAGAAGCACACGGCAGCACAAATGTTATAAATACATAGTATAATGTTGGCTTTTCACAAGTATTAAAGTGAATACTATATGTATAATATTGGAAAACTTTGCTGTATTAATATAGTTTCTTTTATTAATGACACTTAGAAATAAGGAGTGGGATGAATATATATTCCTTAGGCTAGAGCATGATATTAAAATAAAGACTGCTTTTGTAAGTATAACCCAAGGAATGGAAAGATAATCAGAAAACCTCCCCTTGCATTCCTGGATTATCTTATCCAGATGAAGATGACAGTGACCAGAGCTCCAAGGGAGCAATTTATTGATCCTCTGTTATCAGAGAATAGGACATGAGACAACCAAGAGGTGCCGCCAAGAAAATTATCTACAAAGAGTAATAAAATGTTAAATTGGTGAAAGGGGGCAGGTTGGAGGAGTTGAAACCAAGAGAATATCTAAACTCAAAGGAGTGTTTGAATAATGCATTAGGGTCTTTTGAATATGTAACTGGTACATTTCAAGAAGTGTTTTCTGCATTAGAGTGTGCTTTCTGGCTGCATGCCAGGCACCCGGCCGTTAACTATTTTTGCTTGTCTGTCTCCTAATTGTCTTTTTTTAAATTTTTATTAAACTTATAAGTTTTACTAAGAAAGTGAACCTTGTTTTTCACAACAAAGAAGCACATGGCAGCACAGAGAGGCTTGTCTCCACTGGATCTTGGGGAGGAGGTGTCACATGCAGACCTCTATGGGAGAGGAGCCTGCCAGAAGCTGACAGATGGGTGCACAGCATGTGATCACACCATAGAAGGACATTTAGAACACATGTTGCTGACGTGGCAACATGGGATAGGTCATGTAGTGAGAATTACCATGTAAGGAAATACTGTGCCTTGAAAAAGTGCATAAAACCAGCTTGTTTCTTTGAATAAACAATTCAGATTCCCTGCTGGTCTGGGTCCATGTCTCGGACTCTCACACCTGCACTGTCTGGCCAGGACCCAACAGCACCCCAGCCAGCTGTGTAACTACACCAAAGGTGAAAGTGCTTGACAGCCAACAGAAGGCTGTTATTGGGTTTCTGGGTTTTTTGTTTGTTGTTGCTGTTGTTTGTTTGCCTCATTATACATATGCATACTACTCAGGAACTGTTATTCCTTTTCCCATAGCTTTGCCTGAAAGCCCCTTAATTTAAAAGTTATAATATTTTGGAGGGAAGCGGGTCATATTTTCTATTCTAAGGGAGGTTCCCGCCTTCCTTGGCAGACACCTGTCTTTCAAACCAAGACAGGCTGGAACTGAGTTTTCTTTTTGGTTCCAGACCTGCCATGAAAACATAACCCTGGCCAGTCTAGGAGCTCACTTCTCCCTCTGGACAGGAGGGATGGTGGTTGATTGTCACTTAAGATGACATTGGGCTTGGCAATTCCAGTAGGACTGATAAGGCCACTTGTTTACTCACAACAAAAGGGCTTAATACGAGACAACAATCCTGTATCTGTATACTACTCCCTGCTGCCTTCTGGGCTCTTCCAGGGCAGGTTAAGGGATGCAGCTCCCTTCCAGCCCCAGGAGCACATCCAGAGGAGAGGTGTGAAGCAGACACATTGTGGGCTGCTTGGCAGAAAACCTGCAGCAGGCAGGGTGGGAACATCTTTGCCATAGAATAGCCTCTGGCCTTGTGGTTAGGGAGAAGCTTTGAAACCTCTCAAGGGAAGAAAATTGAAAGTGGGTCTCCCATGTCCTGGTAGCGTGCTGTGGCCACCATGCTGTTGAGATTGGCACTGTCCCTTTCTACCATCAGGAGATGATAGTAACCTTTACTGACCCTGATGCCTTTTTCTCTGGTTCTAGAAATACATGCCAGACACAGTTAGGGTGATAAAAAGCGGTTACCTTTATATAAGGATCCTTACATGCACAATTCCTCAGGTGGAAAATGCTGAAGATGCATACCCTGCATAATGGGTGCCCAATTTTAATAGATTTTGCAAATTAGCATCTGACAAGGGTCCCCAATTAGAAGCACACTCAGTGAAGTCATGCCCCCCAGCTCTAGCACCTTCTAAATCCTCCCCCCTCAGATGAGGACTAAACCCTGTTTATAAAAAATATGTCTCAAAGAGCCGGTCTCAACATCGGTTTCTAAGGAGAACCAAGATAGCATAGGAATCCTGGAATTTGTTTTGTCTTTCTGCCTAGGAAAATACTGAAGCAAAGTTACAATAATAGACTACAGAGCGACAAATATATGTGTAAAGAATACAGAGAATATATAAAAGAAAAAAGGCAAAAATCAAGACGGCATTATCTTTGTGATCATCCCTTTGCAGAAGGATGCTACAGGAGGAAGCTTCAAGAACATCAAGTAGAAGAACAGTTCAGGTTTGAACAGTGTTGGATCTTTGTGTTCAATGCCTGCTAAAAGACTGAGGTCTTTCCAGGCATGCACAGCATAGCCTATGGAATTGAGATTCCAGTAGGATTAGGAGGTGGCTGCCTCCTACACAGTTTTCAGGAACATGATTTTGGACTTACATGCCTATATTTTCTGCTTAGGATCCAAAAGTTCTTTTTGAGTCAGCTCATACAAGCTAAATATCAAAGGCAGCTGGTGCACTAGGGATATAATCTGGGTAAATCTCAAGAAGGGTGCATGCTCAGCTGCCTCAGTCCTGATCTCAGCACCAGATATGTGCAAGGCTACCTCTGAGAGCAGTTGTTAACCTCTCAACAAAGCTGAACACATCTCATTTCCTGACACCATCAGCAGAAGCTCCTACCTTTACACTTCTACTACTGCAAGCCCTCAGCAGAAGTGTAAACAGGTCCATGTGTCGGGAAGCAGAATTCAGTAACAAAAAATGTGCCATTTGTTTTGGACTTGATTGATGAACACAATGACCAATGATTCCCACCATGTGTCAACTACTTATGTTTCACACCTCTCTTCCAGCTTTCTCTGAATGTTTTGTTGTTTCTGTGATCTGCTGTTAACAAGAAGCTGCATGTGAAGGTGCTCCCCGTGAAAAGAAAAGGCTCGTTTCCTCCACTGGCAGTACATGTAATTTGTAGAAAGCTTTCCCTTGAAAGCAAAGGCACATTTTAAGGCAGGTAAATAGCTGCAGTCACAATTAGAGCTCTACAGTTTCCAACCATGTAAATATTTGTCATAGTTCAAATATTTTCTTCTTCCCATTTGGGTGAAATCCTAGCTTCAGAGCTATGGGAGATTTTAGCCATAAACAAGAGATTCAAAAACAGCTCAGAGCATTTATACAGACAGTAAGGCGTATTTCTAAACACAGAGTTAAATCCAGACTCTCGTGCCAGGGAGGTAGGTGCCTGCACACCAGACTACTGGCTGCTTGGGAAATCATTTCTCTTTTTCTTCCCACTCTGTCAAACTTTTCTTTATGAGCCTTTTGCTGGAGCTGGCTTCCACTTTCAGGAAACATTTTGGTTTTATCGAACCATTGCTTTGTCAGATTTCCCAAGCAGTTCTAGTTGCAAATGCTGCCTAAAATGGAAAAAAGACCAAAATTTTTACTTTAACAAGTCATTTTAATTTTTTTATAATGGTGCAATAAATACCAGTTTTGATTTATAAACATGAATCTCTTCGGTCTCTTCTCCTGGATACCTGTTAAACGATGTACTTCTCTATTCTCATCCTGAGCTGCCATCTAGCTGCAGCCCTTGCCCTTGCTCCTGAGTCTGGTTTCTGCTGATTTCTGGTCTGCAAACAACAGAGACCTTGAGCTGAGAGTAAACAGATTGCGTGAACCGCGCACAGACACGAGGACGCTGGCTGATGCGCACCTACGTTTTACTTCCATACCTCAGGCTCGCACATGGGTATGTGCCATCCTGACCGGTCCCTCATCCCTTCTGTCGCCGCGCCTTTATCGACGGTCCCTTCTACTCCCTTCGCTCTGCGCGGCGAAGCGCGGCACCTCTGCGACGCTCCCTAGCCGAAATTTCGCCGGGACTCTCGCGAGAGCGGACGGCTCTAGATGCTCCGGACACTTCCTACATTTCCTCTTCCCTGCCGCTGTCTGGAGGTGAGGACTTACGGCCCTCTGTGAGCCGTCTCAATCTGCCCCCATCCTATTCAGGGCACCCTAGAGAGGCGATGAGGGGGCGAGGGCTTGAGGTCTCAGTCTGCCTCAATGTAGTTGCCCCTTGGTATTTGCAGGGCTGGCGCGGGGGAAGACAGGTAGGGGTTAGAGATGGCGAGCTTGGGGGTAGCTGGCTGGTGTGAGGTGGAAGCAGGCCCTGGGGAGAGGCTATGGCAGTGGTGATGACTTTCTTAGGACACTTTTGGATTTAATTGTGAAACGACAGGGTAATTTCTGAGCAGCTCCTGTAGTTAGTTATCAGCAGTAAGGTGAACAATCCAGGTTCTGCTTATCAGTGTTAGAAGCTTTAATATGGGGGTTTTAATTGCTTTTTTTGCAGCTGAGATCCATAAATGGTGCGCTACTCTCTGGATCCAGACAATCCCACGAAATGTGAGTTGTTTTCGTGACTGAGTAGAACTTGACCATAGTCATTGAGATTTTAATTCCAAAAGTTCATCTTTCTTTTCTCCTGCAGCATGCAAGTCACGGGGATCCAACCTGCGAGTACATTTCAAGGTAGGCAGTGTGTGCATAGTAAGAAATGCAATTTCATTTGGTTTTGGTTTGGTTTTGTTATTTTTTGTTGGGCATTTTTTGAAGGAAGTGTCTCTTATTCTGTCATTACATGGTTACTTAAGGGTGGTAGTGTAGATTATGGCCTATGTTTGCTTTAATTGCTTATAATGGTTTTCATCCACAGGATCAAAAATAAGATACCATGTCCTAAAGAGTTTTCTTTCTAATACAGATAATAAAATACACTAGGAAAACAGTTACAGTGAATTTACCAGGAGGAATGGGGCTAGAGTGAGATGTGACATTTGTTTCATTTGTCTTAGTCTTTCTGGTTGTTTGGGAGGAACATTGGATTCACCTGCTTGTGCTGCTGCTCAAGAAGTATGGCAGGGGAGGCATGCAGTGTTTGGCATGAGGGCATAGGTCCCTCTGGAAAAGATTTAGGTGTGACAGTAAATCCAGGACACGTTTGAGTTAGCCATAAAACCAAAGCTAAGCAGATGCTTTTCTGCTCCACAGTGGTACATAATTCATGTGAAAAGATATTTCAGTTATCTTGATTTGCTTTTTTACTATTATCAGGTAGGATCATAGTTACTCTCTGACTTCTGCATTTAATATCTTAAGCACTAATACTTTAGCTTTAATTCTTCTTTCTTTTCTCCCCTTTATAATTCACTTACAGAGATATTTAGATTGTTTCTATCTTGTGTTCTCATCACTTCCTCTGAGGTGCCATATTTGACATTTTAATAGGAATTTATCCTTCATGCTCCTGTTTCTTTGGATTAGTGGCCAAGGAGGAGCTATGAAAAGTATAACTATTCAAATTTTAATTTTGTTGGTTGGAAAGATCTAGGCGTTAGGTAAAAAATAATAAAGATGTGTTAGAGCTGCAAATTCAGTAATGGCAGTCACACCAAGGGTTAGAAAAGTAGGTAGCAAAAAAAAAGTGTTCTTAATTATTCTTCATTCTTAATTTAGGTGTGGGGCTTTTTTATGTGTGTGAGTGCTTCCTTTAAATTGAATTTGTAGCAAAAAGAATAGGACCCAAGACAGAGGAGTGGTTTTGCTCACATTGTAACTTGTACAGATGTGTTACCAACTTCACTGTGCTCTGTATTGCTAGAACACCCGAGAGACCGCGCAGGCCATCAAGGGCATGCACATCCGCAAGGCCACCAAGTACTTAAAGGACATCACCTTGAAGAAGCAGTGTGTCCCCTTCCGGCGCTACAATGGGGGAGTCGGTAGATGTGCCCAGGTGAGGGTCAAGCTGAAAACGTGGGAAGAATGCTTTGTCTGGTTAAGAGGAAAAGATGATTTTGAGATGGTATGGAGAATAGTCTGCCATTGTTGATTATAACTTTGTATTAAAATATAGAATCATAGAATGTTTTGGGTTGGAAGGGACCTTAAAGATCACCTAGTTCCAATCCCCTGCTATGGGCAGGGACACATTGCACTAGACCAGGTTGCTCAGGAGGGAGACAAGAATTACTCTTAATTCCAGTACAGCATTGCATCTACTTGCAGTGTCAAGTAATTGATCAAATTTAATTGTTTTGTTATGCAATCATAATAGAAGGGGATGTAATGGCAAGTTAATGGTGCCCGAAGGGTAAATTGTATTGTATTGGGACAAAAATGGAATTATTGCTGTCTTCCAGGCCAAGCAGTGGGGCTGGACACAGGGCCGCTGGCCCAAGAAGAGTGCAGAGTTCTTGCTGCACATGCTGAAAAATGCAGAGAGCAATGCTGAGCTCAAGGTAGGCCATGTCTGCATTACTGAATGCAAAGTGTTTATGTCGTGCTGCATGTCAACACTCCTGAACTGGGTTTCTCTGACATGGAAGGCCAGGTAATGCCTGCTTTGTCAATGAAACTGAATTGTATCAAGGTGTTGGTATACTCTTTGTTTGGATTAGGCTGTGTGTGTTTTTCAAGTTAAAATGGGAGTAATAATTTTTCACAGGGAGATAGTTTGCACATGGTTATCAACTATTTAAGTGGTGTTTAGGTCTCTTAAAAACTCCAAAAAAAAGCAAAATGTGATCTCTTGGTCAGTTTGTATCTTTGTAATATATTTAGTGCTTAATTTAGTAATTTTGATGGCAGTGGTGACTGTCTTAGGACATCTTTGGAGTGACTGTGAAATAATAATTGTCTCTTTCTGAGACATTGGCATAATTTTAAATTGATTGTGATGTGTAGAGGGGTGGTCTCTGTTTTTCTGACTTTAGAGCTTGCTCAGTTCTGTGACACTGCCAAGTTCAGCTGTTTTATTTGCCAGCAGTGGCTTGTGTCTGGGGAGCTGATTATTCACAATTTTGCTGTGGAGACTATTTATTTGAAGATAAAAAACAAGTCACAAGTTTTATTCCTCTCCCTGCTAGGGTCTGGATGTGGACTCCCTGGTCATCGAGCACATCCAGGTGAACAAGGCTCCCAAGATGCGCCGGCGCACATACCGGGCACATGGCAGGATCAACCCCTACATGAGCTCCCCGTGCCACATCGAGATGATCCTCACAGAGAAGGAGCAGATCGTGCCCAAGCCAGAGGAGGAAGTTGCCCAGAAGAAAAAGGTAGAATGTCATACCCTTAAGTCCTCTTTAATATCAGCAGCAGGAAAGCAGAGTGTTCATACTTGGCATTTTTCAGGCAGAAGGGTTGCTGTGATTATCTTAGGACACCTTTGGAATACCTATGAAAAAACCCAATAAGTTCTTTCTGAGCAACCTCAATATTTATTGTGAACACAACCGTTGATAACTTCAGAAAATGGTTTTCGAGGGTTTATATCATACAAGGAGTTTGTTTTTCCCTTCCTCAGTCCATGTGTGTGAAACTGGGATGTGCTGCAATAAAATTTAAGTTGCGAGCCTGTAAGCAATGTAGTACTTGTAGGGACACTTATGTATGTACAAGTACGATCAGTGGATCATTTTGTAAACAGGTAAACAAATTTCTAACAGTTCTCAGTACCTTCAAAAGATAACTGTAAATTTATTTGTAACGTGTTTAGGGAAGGTGTTTTCTCATTTCTGGGTTTGTTTTTCAGATATCCCAGAAGAAGCTGAAGAAGCAAAAGCTAATGGCTCGGGATTAAATCTGCTCTGACAGATGTACATAAATAAAATGAGAAAGTTTAGATTTATTGACTCTGTTTCTCTCCTTTGGCTTCAGAAGGGTGTTGCCGTGGGACAGCCACAGGCAGTGAGGATGGTAGTCGGGATGCTTGTTGTTACAACGCTGGGGATGCTGTTGACTTACTGCTATTATTCATATATAAAGCGAGATAATTTGGAACACGCGCAGGCATTCACTTTCCTTGCCCCACTGTCCTGGCCCGTTCGGAGCGCCTGATGGTGGCCGGCGGCCACCGTCGGGCGCTAATGTGGCTCCTGGGGGCGGGGCGTCAGCCACCATGACGCGAACGCTGCCTTCTATTGGCCGTGAGTGAGTCGGAAGCGTGGGGATTACTTCCGGTGTGGTGGAGGTAGCTGTGGCTGTCAATAGAGGCGCTGGATCGGTGCTGACGGAGGTGAGTGTGGGGCGGCCTCCGACGGGACTGGGGCTGCTCCCTCAGGGTCCTTTCGTGGTCTGCCGCTTCTCTAGCTTGGCTGGGGCCCTTCTATGGGGGCACAGCGGCTCCGTTAACCGGGAGCGGACGGAGTGAACGCCAAAATGTAATAGCCCATGCTAAGGTGCGGAGCACTTAGGTTTCAGCGCGTGTTTGAGTGGAACTTCACNTGGCTTGCTTTTGCATCTGACAGAGGTACAACTTATTTTTTGGTCTGAAATCTTCACACAAACTGGCTGCAGAGACATGTACAGTTGGCTCAGAAAGCCAGCCTGGGGTGCTTCCTCCAACCACGTTCTTTAGCTGGTGGACGAATCCACAAAATATTGCTGTGAATTTTGTATCTAGGAAGTTCTGGCAGAGAATATCTGAATTATCTTTTTGAATGGTTTTAAAGGATTAATTCATTTGCGTTCTCTTGACTGAAGATCTCTCTCTGACTTCAGAAAGTAGATCCTGTAAAACTATATTTGAAGTGGCCAAAGCTACACTTGGAAGTAGCCAACTGAAAATTGATATTTTGTTCTTCCACAGGACTAAAAATCTTTAGGATACTTAAAAAAAAAGTGAAACTGATCCCAGAATAAGTGTGTACATCTGCCTCTTCATTCTCCATCTTGGAAAGCTTTTGTTTTGCTTCTTAATGTAAGAATTCAGATAGCAGCCTAGAAAGGAGGACTGTAAAGGGCAAAGTTGCTGCTGTGCATCAGAGTGTATATATTGCTCAGCAGCGATATATATAATACAATACAATATATATTGCTCATCAGCACTGAGAGGAACAGCTCTAATCCTACATAACTGCTTCCTCTCCCAGTTGTACTTTTCTGCCCCTGTGCTTTGGTTTTCCCCTTTTTTTCATTGCAGACTTCAGGCTCCTGTTTTTGAAGAGTTCCTCCTGGTTTGGGGAGAGAGGGAAGGATTAATTTTCTAATAGTTTGGCCAATTGTATGGGATTGGGGTGGGATTGAATGATTCCTCTTGCGTAGGAGGAAGTAACCCATATTTTGCTTCTCTCAAATCCTGACTGGGATTCTCTTCCCCCCTCCCACTGACCTGCCCTTCAGTGGTAGCCAGCCACTGGGTAGATTGGAGTCCTGCTGTTTAATTTCACCTTAAATAAAAAGGGAATATGAAAAGCAAACCTTTTGGACCTACTGTTATAATATAGTAAGAACTGGGCTAATATCTACAGCTTGCTAATATCTGCAGCTTGCTACTTAAACTGTTTTTGTGTGGTTTAAGCAAAAACTTTTATATTCTGAATTTGTTTTTCAAAGTTGCAGCTGTAGGACTGATGAATTAATAGCAAGCTCCTTTTTTGTTAAAATATCAAGAATGTTTCCCTTGTTGAGAACTTTATAAAATTGAAACACACAGCATTTTTGAAACATTAACAGCTAGTCTATAATTTAAGAATCTTATATGTTTGAATATCAACTAAAATCTTTCTTCATTATTTAAAGATACTTTTTTTAGCTCATGGCATACAGACAGTCATCATAAGTTGTTTTTTTTGTTTTTTCCTCACCAGCTTTGTCACAGAACAAAAGGAAGCTATGGTGTGCATTCCTTGCATTGTCATTCCGGTCCTCCTCTGGGTCTACAAGAAATTCCTGGAACCGTATATCTATCCCATTATCTATCCCATTATTGCACCTTTCATTAAGCATGTGTGGCCTAAGAAAGCTGTGCAAGAAACAATAGCCCCAAAACAAGGTCGAGGAGGCAGCGGTGGAAATCCACAGGCACCTTCAGCCACGAAAAGAGATCAGGAGGATGAATTTGGAATTTATAAAGTAAGATTAATGCATTTAGCTAACCAGGGAAACTGCAGATAAAGTACCCAGCCATAGTTTAGCCAGAGCACCGCAAAAGAGTAAATTGTTGCATGTTTTTAGACATTTTTGTGGCTATTTTCTTATGAAAGGGAGTTTCTGGTACTGGGCCAGCTAGAAATAGTTGCTTCAAGACAGCTTCTGGTAGGTCTTGGAAGGATAGGAATTGCACCTGTTTTCTGAAACAGCTTAGTTAATTTTTTTTTTTTAATGACTGGCTATTCTTTCAGAGAAGAAAAAACAGAAGAAAAAAGTCAAATAATTGGTACATCACACCAGATACATGAAGCAGAATTTTACAAAACCCAAAAAACACTCTTTAGCCACCTCTGCCTCTTGTAATGGAGGAAAATGTTTAGTGAATCTAAATTGTGCATTTATTATTTATCTCTTCTATCAAAATGCAAAGATTTATATATCTTGTCTCTGCCCTTGTTCCCCTCCTGAAGTAATAATTATTTGTAAATCTAAAGAGACACCACCACACTGGTTTTTGTGGCAGATTTCTTTATAGATCGCTGGCCCTGCTTCTAAAAGTCTTTTTCATCACCAGCTGTTACTGTCCTGGGTGAGAAGTCCTTTTTTGACATCCCATTTATCATGCTGTCTTTTATTTGCAGGTTGAAAGCAATGGTGTTGCAATTGGAATTGCCACAAAGAGGTCCACAGAAGTTTGTGACAAGAAAATGGATTAAAGGAATTCAGTCCTAAGGATTTTATTCCCTTGTGTCCAATATGAACTGCTGGTATTTCTCCTCTCATGTTGGTACTTCTTTTCTTTGTATGTTTTAGCTGAATGAAACCCCTTATCACTTACAGGAGAGAGTTTCTTTTGCCACAGAAATGGCAGCTAGCACATTTATTAATTTAAAATGTTTGAAAACAGAAGTTCTATTTTCCTCACTGGAACTACTTTTCATCTATCATCTCTTTGGTGTGATTGCAGTTTATATTTAATAACTTATGAATAAATCTAGCTTTGAAAGGTAAATGTGTCTTAGCATCTTAATTTCATTAACTGCTAGTGTAATCCTTCAAGCTTTCACCTTAAAGGCTTTGGCTGTTCTTGACCTTGCTTAAGAACTATGGATTGCATTGTGGTGACAGATGTGTCGCATTTCAATTATGAAGAGTTTAGAATTTTCATGTCAAATCTGGGGATGAGCTAAAGGAGTTGCGCTATATGTAAAATTAACTTACTAAAAGCATAAAGTCTTTATATGATACTTCTATTAGTCATTTTCCTGGAAATGTTGTGCCCTTCTTTCCTGAAGAGGAGCAGCAGAGGCATGATGCAAGAGAATTGTTGCTTTATATTGTGTTGCAGTGGTTTAGAATGCTGCAGTTCTGTCTTCGGAACAAAAACCCACCCTCCAACTAAAATCTCTTTAACATGCTTGAGGAATTTGAATTATAATAAACCAGGATTTTATTTAAAAACAAGTTGCTTCATGCAATTATTCTTAGGCTTCTGAGCTATAAATATATCAAGTGATAACAAAGTTTTTAAAAACCTGGAGACAGGCCCCAGGCAGGAGACCATAAAACTACTGACTTTATAACAAAGACCAGCTTTGCCTCCTCCTTGGAAGATGCATTCTGCTACTGACCTGCATCCCAATTGTGAAGCATTTTAGATGTCCCTGTGCTTAGTAAGGAATAAAAATTAATTCCTGCTTTGTCCTTTCTGCCAAACCAGAGAGATCTTTAAAAGATTCAAAACCAAAACCATTTCAGCAGTTTTGGATTGTTATTTAAGATTTATTTTCCCTGAAATCCTACCTAAGATATGCCTAAAAAGGCTATGCTATTTTTCTATTTTCTATTGTTTATTTTGCCCACATTGTTGCAACAAATTGTACCCTTATCAATGCGAACTTCACCTGGTGAAAGGTGGGTGTAATCTTTGCTGGGGTGTCGCCCTAGGTTTTCTTGCTTTTGAGTGCTTGTAACTTTGTACTGCAGATTCTCATGCAGCTTCATGTAAACAATGTATATTTTTAGAATGTTTACATATTTATCCTCTGGGAGGAGAAATGTGATTGATGGTGATGTTCACCATCCAGGTTAAAGAGGTGGCGACCTGTGTAGCCAATCTCTTGACCTTTGTACAAATGTATATAAATGGGTCAGATTTTGAATAAAGGAGGGAAAGAGGAAGTTTCCCCTGAACTCTGCTGTGCCTGCTTCATCCTTTGTGCGTCGGAAACTGCGACACCTGGTGACCCTGCGTGGACGTACACGCTGCAGTGCATCTGAAGGTAATTAGGGTAAGAGACATGGCCTCTTCCTCTGCCTCAGAGGGTTCCCTCGTGGTGGACCTTTGGCTCGAGGTCCTAAAGAGGGAGGAAGCCTCCGTGTCTGGAGAGGACTTCCGAGAATTGTTCTACTATGCTAGAACTCATGGTTTCCTTTGT
The DNA here is from genome assembly GCA_008694505.1 of Cyanoderma ruficeps. NCBI lineage: Eukaryota > Metazoa > Chordata > Aves > Passeriformes > Timaliidae > Cyanoderma > Cyanoderma ruficeps. Next base: position 48,913 of record VZDJ01001047.1, on the reverse strand, counting down.
AGCCTTGATGGTGCATTTTCTTTGGCAGAATGGGCGAATTTGGGTAATCACCTGCTTCTGCTCTTTGCTGATGATTGCAGTGTGGATCTTTTAGGGTTGATAGAGACTTGGAAGAGGGTCGAAAGGGTCTTGCATGGCCCGCACCCTCCCAGTTCTGATATCTTGGAGCAGGATGGCTCGAGTTTCATTCCCTCTCCCGGGCTGAGTGCCGAGGGAGAGGGTGAATCCATTTCTCCGGTGCCCGGTCTGCAGTCGCGGCGCTGGAGTCTGGGGGCTGCGGCTTCCCCCGGTGCGAGACCATGGTCGGCGGAAGCACCGATTCCACTTCTGCGCAGGCGCAGCAATGAGGGAAACCCGCCCACAGGCAGCGCAGCCGCAAAGGCAGGCACGGGGTACCCGGAACGGACCCCACCGATGCGAGCCCCCTGCAGACGACGGGCTGCGGGGGCGCTCAGGGCTTCTTAAAGCCCCACGGGACCAGCGCTGCCGGCGCGCCTGGTTCCTGTGCCGTGGCGGCTGCGGCAGCGAGGCAATGCCTCCCCCGTTTCGCCCCCCCCCCATGCGTTTCCGGCGCTGACGGCACCGACAGCGCGTCTGGATCCCGGGGGGCGGACGGTCACGATGGGCTGTCCACATTGCGGCGTGTCCACAAAATACTCGATGGAAAAGGACAGCGCAGGTTTGCGCCGTCCCGGGGGGCCGGCAGAGCAAGCCCCGGACCTCGCGCCGCGCAGCCGCAGTCCGCGCAAGCCGCTGGGCACTCAGCCGAAACTGAGAAACCTGCCCCACAGCGGGAGGGAGGGCCGCCCGGCATCGGGGTCCGCGGGGCCAGGGGAGCTTCCTTGGGGGCGTTGCCCAAACCACCCCCCACTGCCATGACTCCGCTGAGAGATGCGATGCTCGGGTGGCGCTCGGGGGGGCCTCTGAACTGTCCGAACAGACTCCTCCGCGAGTCCGTCAACCCCCGCAACCCCCTGCCATTCGCGAGTCACGCGCGGTGTCTCCCCCATGGCTTTGTCTCCCCCCGATTCACCTGCGTCCTTGGCAGCGGTGCTTGGCAGTGCTGCGGTGGCGCAGGACATGTCCCTCCCGGTGCTTCGTTCCCCACCCGCAGTGGGCCGGGCCGGTGCTGCGGGTGCAGCCGCCTCCAAGGCAAAGGCAAGCTCTGGCTCTGTGGTGTTTACTTTTAGAGGGGACGGCACAGCCGACGACGGGCCGGTGTTCACCCGTGGCAAAGGGTCCTGGACAGACGGGTTCCCTTCAGCTGGCCACTGGACACTGCCTCCGTGTCCGGTGACGGTCTGGCCACGAGATCGAGCATGATTTTTGGATGATGTCTGAGCCAAGACTGATGCAGTGAGTGGTCGTGGGTCAGCACGGCGCCCCCTGCAGGATAGGGATGGATTCTCTAGCTCTGCAGGTACTGCAAGACGGGCTCTCAGCCCTGTCCCTGTGCAGTCCAAGGGACAGGATTCAGAGGATGATGATGCCTCACTGAGCAGTCTGCAAGCTTTCCCTGTGATTCGGGAAGCTGGTCGCAAGAAACATATTCATTTATCACGGCAGGCATTGATTGACCTCCAAGATAGGGTTGGAAAATAAGGTCTGGGGTCTCCTGAGACGATGCAAGTTCTACGACTGGTAGACACAGACATGTTACCACCCTATGACATTCGGTGTTTGGCCAAGGTTCTCTTTCAGCCAGTCGAATATTACATTTTTGAGTCTAAGTGGACTCAATTGGCTGAAAGAACTGCAGCACAGAATCTGCAGGCTCGTCAAGATGACCCTAGGTATGGGGTCGGGCCAGACATGCTGTTGGGTGTAGGTGAATTTGCTGATGTAAATAGGCAATTCACCTATGAGCCCTTGGTACTGGAGCAGTGCCAAAAGATTGGCATGGCAGCATTGGTACAGACAATGGAGATGTCTGCACCCAAGAAGCCATTTGCCACAATTGTTCAGGGGACAGATGAACCCTTCCTGCGTTCCGCAGAGAGGCTGATAGTTTCAGTTGAGCGACAGGTGAAGGAGCTTGCTTACAGAACGTTGTTGCTCAAAATTTTGGCAAGGAGCAACTGTAATGCGGAGTGTAGGAAGATCATTGAAGGCCTTCCAGACGATCCCACACTCTCGCAGATGGCCGAGGCTGTGTGAAAATGGGCACCACAGGTGGAAAGGTGTCTGTCATGGCTACCACCCTGCGGCCAACCTGGAAGGGGGGCAGCAAGGTGGGAAGCAGAAACAGGCAAGTACTCAGGCCAGCAAGACGAAAGGGAAGAAAGGGAAAAAGGGGACCACTCCTTTGTTTCTTTGTGGACGGTGCGGAAGGCCAAATCATATGGCCAATGCTTGTAAGGACGCGGTCCATGTGAATGGCCAGCTTCTATCGAGCTTGGGAAACAGGAAGCAGAGCGCAAAGGGGAAGCGCGCTCAGACAAAAGTGTCTTCCCAATCCCCAGAGCTGATGGAGATTTGCTGGGCAAGCTCACAGCCAGCACCCACGGTTCAGGAGGCCTAGACATCTGCACCGCTGAAACAGTTGTCCTAAAGGACAGCGCAGTGCATAAGGTCCCCCTGGATGCCTTTGGTCCTCTGGGAGATGGTTTGAGTGCCCTTCTTATGGGCAGGTCTAGTACCACCACTCAGGGTATCATTGCGCATCTGGGCCTCGTGGATGCAGATTACATGGGAAGGATTTATGCCATGGTTTCCACATCCGCTCCCCCCCTCACTATCCCAGTGAAAGCACGAATTGCTCAACTTGTGCTTTTAAGTCCTCTGTTCGCAGGGCAGATACTCGGGAGAGAGGAGACGGCGCCTTTGGATCCACTGGGCCACCGCAGGTCTTCAGGACCGCTAGCCTGACCAAGAAGCATTCTGAGAGGATGTGCACCCTGTCCATTCTTGGTGCAAAGCCATCGAAAATTCACCTCCGCGGACTCCTGGACACAGGCGTACACATTACAATTGTGTCCATTGCTGCTTGGCCGCCGGATTGGCCTTTGGACCCGGTGGCAACATCTGTTTCAGGACTGGGAGGAGCGAGGCAGTGCTACGTGAGCCAGAAGCCGATGACAATCACGAACCCGGTAGGTCAGACAGCCATGGTCTAGTCCCATGTCACCGACACCTCTAATAACCTTTGGGGGAAGGATGGTCTGGCCACGTGTGGGGGGTGCAATTGGGGACGGATTTTTAATCGGGGCCACTGTGCAGAAGGGCACAGAGTGCCCGACGCCTCCTGTAAGGTGGCTGATGGACAAACCCATTTGGGAACCCCAGTGGCCCCTTCCTCAAGATAAATTAATCACCCTTCGTGATTTGGTGCAGGAACAGTTGGACCAGGGTCATCTGGAACCTTCTACCAGTCCCTGGAACATTCCTGTGTTTTGCATCAAAAAGAAGTCTGGGAAATGGAGGCTTCTACAAGACCTCCGAAAGTTGAACGCAGTGATGGAAAGCATGGGGACGCTGCAGGCGGGTATGCCATCGCCCACCATGTTTCCGGCAGAATGGCCGGTCCTCATTGTCGATCTGAAGGATTGCTTTTTTACGATTCCTTTTCATCCCAATGACAGACCAAAATTTGCTTTTTCGGTGCCAGCAATTAATAATGCTGAGCCCACACAACGGTATCAATGGAGAGTTTTGCCGCACGGCATGCGAAATTCCCTGAGCCTGTGCCAGTGTTTTGTGGCCCGAGCCTTGTCTGGAATTGGCAAGCAATTTCCTAATGCCCAATTTTATCATTACATGGATGACATCCTGGTGGCTGCGTCCACCCAGGATGAGTTGCAGAGGATTCAGCCTCTGCTGGTCCATGTTTTGCATTCTCATGTGTTGCAAGTGGCTCCGGAAAAGGTTCAGCAGGAACCACCATGGAAATATCTGGGTGTGAAGATTTTGGAATGCACGATCCAGCATCAAGAGGTGCAATTTGTGCACTCGGTGCGCACATTGAATGATGCCCAAAAATTAGTGGGTATTATCACTTGGTTAAGTCCGTATTTGGGACTAACCACAGCACAGTTGTCTCCTCTGTTTGATTTGTTAAAGGGAGGCATTGATTTGAAATCACCTCAGATATTGATCCAGGAGGCACATCAGGTGCTGGAGGA
>VZDJ01001047.1:22175-39911 GCA_008694505.1 Cyanoderma ruficeps | reverse complement strand
TTTTTTCTTTTCTACCACATTTGTATTCTTATATTCTTAGTAAAAAGCTGCTATTCCTACTCCCAAATCTTTGCCTGAGAGCCGTTAATTGCAAAATTAGAACTTGGCGGGGGGTGAGGGGTTTACATCCTCTATTCTAAGGGGAACCCCAGTTTCCCTGGCAGATACCTGTCTTTCTAAACCAAGACACTCTGCTATGTGGGCTTCGGCTCACACGGGAGAAAAGACCCGAGATGTCATTGCCCACTGGAGGCAGGCCTTTGCTGTCCTAGGCATACCCTCTGCTATCAAGACCAACAATGGTTCTGGCTTGCGCATCACAGAAGGTGTGGCAGTTCCTGCAATTGTGGGGTGTTTCTCATAAATTTGCGATCCCTCATTCTCCCACGGGCCAGGCAATTGTAGAGCGCGCTCACGGTACACTCAAGCGTGTTCTTCAAAAACAAAAACGGGGAATGCAGGGTGAAACCCCACACAGTCGGTTGCAAAAGGCTTTGTACACAATCAATCACCTCACTGTCCCATAAAACTAAAATAACCCTGTTTTCTTGAATTACCACCTTTCATTGCAGGCTTCGGACGAGACGCATCAGCCTCGAGCAAAGGTCCGGGTGCGAAACTTAGTCACCAAGCAATAGGAAGGCCCCTACAACGTTATCGCCTTGGGGCGCGGGTATGCTTGTGTCTCCAGAGATACGGGAGTACGCTGGGTACCTGTGAAATGTGTCCGTCCTGACCTGAGACCACAGGGATAGAATTCAGCCAACAGACAGTCAGGAGACCGTGATCAAAATGAAGGTCAACCAGTGGAGGAACCACTGAGTGACGACTCTGAAGTCGACGACACGAGTGATCACTTCAATGGCCCTTCATGAACAGAAACTGAACAGTGTTCATTTTATTTTTTTGTTTTCTTTTACTTAATGTAAAAAGGGTGTGATGTTGCCCTGAATTTTCTGCCTTCTGTCTTTGTTCCTGCAGTTTCTCATGCAGCTTCATGTAAACAATGTATATTTTTAGAATGTTTACATATTTATCCTCTGGGAGGAGAAATGTTCCAGGTTAAAGAGGTGGCGACCTGTGTAGCCAATCTCTTGACCTTTGTACAAATGTATATAAATGGAGTCAGACTTTGAATAAAGAAGGAAGACGTTTCCCCTGAACTCTGCTGTGCCTGCTTCGTCCTTTGTGCGTCGGAAACTGCGACAACTAGGTAAGTTTTAACATGTGTTCATCTCAAAAATACATGCAGAGAAGAGAAACATCATTACCACAGCACAGACCTGGTTTCCATTCCTTGTAAGTCATTTAGAGCTTTCTGGGAAATGTGGGTGCCGATAGAGGCAGTCTCCTATTCCTGCTCTCAGCTGGGTTACTTGTGTCAGCACAGAACCATACCCAACCTAACCCAGTTGAATTCTCTCTTAGGAGAAGTTTCTCCAGCTACCCCTTTCTTCAACTGGAATGTAAGAAGGCAATAGCTCTGATGATCGCAATTCAAAATTAACTGAGCTTGAGACCCTCCCATTTGTAAGTAATAACTACTTTTTGGTCGTTTGACCGCTGAAGTCACTTGAAGCTTGTAGAATTACTTTGTCGGTATGAAATAGAGAATGATATATAAAAGGTGAGAACCAAGAAAGTGGGTTTTGGTTTTAGATGTTTTGTCTGTTTTGCATAAAAGCAATTAAGAATTCTGACTAGCAGCTGACAATTTCTGCTGCTAGAAAATACTATTTCAAAGGCAATGAAATATTTGTACCTACACCCCCTTTCTTCACCCCCTTTACTCAAAGGGTGTGATCCCCTCAGTTCAAATAAATATTTTCAAACTTATTTTATATAGACAATGAGAATATTGACAAGTCTCCTTTCTCCTCTCTTACTCCAGTTTCTTCCTACAATGAACATGCCACAAGATAGATAACCATGGCACTATTCCACTAATATTAAGAAATTTGGTTTCCTTTCTCTCAAAAACCATCTGATTAGAGTTAGATGCATGGTAGACTATTTGCTTTCAAAATAGTCAAGAAATAGCCTGACTGCTTGGGGGCTTGGTTTTGATGGGTTTGGGGGGAATGAGGAAGAGCTCCCTTCTCACTCCTCTTCAAATAGAGCATAATCAATATGGTTTTCTGATATACTGCTCCTTATCTAAGTTGACTCATCACATTGACCAAGGAGTCTAGAATGCTTTAAGTATCTTTATTGTGTTCTCATTTTCATTTCAGACATTGCCTTCCCCATCATCTCAGATGGAAGAAAGCAGAGCAGTCTCTGTGATGTGCTACTCTGCCATTGTGCTGGCCACTTTGTACATAAGAAGACAGAGTTTTCTATTGCTCCAGCAGTGATCATTTTTGTGCCTCATTATTTCAAACCCTCTTCACTTCATTATAAAAACACCATTTGCTAAAGCTAAGGTAAGTAGCACAATAGCATATGAAGGCAGCATGAATTAATCAATACAGCCTGTACAGCTGAGAAGTACAATGTCACTCACTGGAAGCTGTAGGTTTCATTTCAAGCTGCTCTCCATCCTTTTAATTAAGTACTTTATAATTCATCTTCAACAAAAAGCCTCAGGTCCCAGGTATAAAAAACAAACATCTCTGTTGAGAAACAGATGTGAATACAACTAAAGTAGAAACAAAATAACCCATCTGTAGGAAAAACAAAAAAGAGAAAAAGAGAAAAATTGAGTCAAACATGTTAGTCACTACTCCATGTAGAATAGTTAGGCTTGACCCCTATACACCTGCTATTTTACAGTGTTCTCAAGCTTCAGGGTCATTTGTTTGATCTGGCAAGAAGAAAGGAAGCAAGGGCCAAGAGAGCTTTCCTACCCATTCTTTTCACTGCCTCATCTCATTGTCAAAGAGCACAGTCAGCTTGCAGCCTGGAACTCACTAGAACTCAAAAAGACAGATTTTTATTTTTAGGGCCACTATTGAACCAGAAAGCTATTTAAGGCTCATGATGCTATTTCAGCTTCACTGAGTGACCCGTGTGGGCTCTACATCCAACATTCAGTCCATTAGCTGTACCTACAGAAATTTGACTTTTGTTCTTTAAATAGGCTACTCTGCTCCTTTCTGTACTGTGAGTGGAGATAATTTCCACCACCCACCCAGACCAAATCAGACCAGTGGGAGCTAGCAGAGCTGAGTTAATTGCTGTAGAAGCTGCCTACCAAACTCCTGTACAGCCCCACCACCACAGTCATCCTTTGTCATTCCCATGCAACTTGCAACTCAGCCTCTCAAGTTAAGAGAAATGTTTTACAGCAAGAAAGCAAGCCCTGGTCCTTTCCTACTTTCAAGACATTACTTTAAGATGTAGAAGAAGCCAGGCTCAGGGACTGTAGTCAAATACTAGATCTTTCTAATTGCATGACTAGGAAATGGGAGGAATAGCACCAGTCCTTCAGAGCAGGAGGAATTCATCCCTTCCTGCAGTACAGCAGTACTGTCATCTCCTTCAGAAGGCACAGAGGCACCAACTAGGTGTTAGCACTCACCTATTTGTGCCTTACCATGCTGATGTGGATCCAGAACACACTTTTATCTCCACTGATCATACAGAAAAAAGCAGAAAAATGGGAAAACATTGATTCCCCTGTTACTCCCAAATCTTTTATCTATTCTGCAGTCAAGCTCTAAAGCAAAGACTTTAAAGCAATAGCCAGTTTGTTCATTAACCAGAGGTCTCACCCAAGTTGCTTTTGTTCAGCTATGCCATGCACAGATCTGGTTTGAAGTCTTGTAGAAGGCACTGCAGCTGACAGAGATAGAATAAATGCCTTGAATAAGGAAATGTTATGCAATTTTTTAAATTTACTTTGTGGGAATCCTCCTCACAGACCAAGACTAATACTGTGCCAAGAGCCTTATACATATATGTCCTAGGGTGGCTATGGTGCCTGTATCCCCAATCATCTGTTCTGTGTGTGCTGTGTGTTCTGTACCTTTAAGACTGGTTCTGAGAGTGAGCAGGGAAGAAGAAGCGTGCATTTTGTTTTGAAAAAACAGTGTTCACTCCTCTGGATCTCTCTGTCCTTGGGTGTTTCTCGGATGCACGGACAGTGGCAAGAGAGAGGTTTTTTCCTTTTAGTTAGTCTAGCAAGCTGAGGCAAAGAAGCTTCCTAGACTGTTTTTTTTCCTTTTTTCTTGAGACTGTTTAAATCTGCTCTGGACTGAAAAAACCCAGAGGAGCACCAGGAGCTGCACCTGTGGCCCACCAGGCCTGGACCTCGGCATTTTCCAGTGCCGAAGGGATTGGGACTGATAAGAGACTGAGAGAGCTGAGCTAACTCTTGGCAAGGACTTCTCTCAGTTTTGCCATCTCTCTTCAGACCAGCGAGAGATTTTATTGTTTAATATTATTCATTCCTTATGCTTGTGGGCATTTTGTCTGTTAAATAAATAGTTTTTTCCACTTTTCTCCGAGGAAGTTCTTTTCCCAGACCGACTGAAGAGAGGGGCCATTTAGGTTTGCTCTCCAGAGGAACCCCCATTCAGAGGTTTCCTCCCAAATTTGCCCTTAACCAGGACATGCTGTCATTGCAAAAAAAAGTAAAATAAATTATCAGAGTAACAGAAGTCGGGGGTTTTAACATTGCCTGATGTCCTGGGTTGTAGTATAGAATGTGCAAAATATTCTATCACCATCTTCATGAAATGTTGAATCCAATTGTTGGAGCAGTGTTTTTCCCAGACCCTCTCCCTCTGGTCAATCTGTTAATGGCCCATCAAATACCTTGCTGTATGACTCATAGATAACTCCCTCCAGGAGTGATCTCTCTCTAATGGGCCATCAAGGACCCCCTGTATGACTCATCATCCCATTGTGAGATGCTTCGCCCAGGGGGAGGAACCAAGCATTCTCACCTGGATATAATCTGGGATTTGGGGACAGTACAAGCAGCCCTTACCCATTGGATTCCCAGAGGACCAGAGCTACCAGACCTTTCTACAGGATCACTGCTTCAGGAAGACCACCTCATCTGGACTGCTTCCATCACCCTGCTCAGGTTGTATTCTGACTCAGTGGTCAGTGGTCTTTTGTATTATTGCATTTATTTTTTTTATTCTACTTTTTTCCCCTTTCTTCTTATTAAATTGTATTTCTGACTTGGAGGCTCTCATTTGTTTTGCTTTCAAACCACTACACCTGAAAACTGGCAAAAAGCCCTACCCATAGCCCCTGAAAAGGCTTTCCTTCATGAGCTGCAAAACTTTTCACTTTTCTTTAAAGGTGAAAGAGCTTTCTGGTGTGCCACTTTCATGTCCTGTTTTTCACTATTTGTGTTCTGCCCACTCCATCTGAGGGTTCTCCCTGATTCCCTTCTTCACATCTGGGTCCCCTTTGAACAGCCTTTCTGTTCAAGCAGTTGGGACAGGAACAACACACTCCTGTCTTTTCATCTCACCTCTTCCCATTCCCCATCAGCAGTGCTTCCCTGTCTGCCCAGAAAACTGCCAGTGCAGAGCGACCCTGTGTGTTGGGGAAGAGCTGCTCTGGGTGGCACATCCTGGACCTTGAGTAGGTGAGAGAGACAACAGGAGAATCAGGCTCCCTTGGGCTGCTTCACACGCCTGCCTCCAGTACAAGGCAGGTCCCCAAGAGCACATCCTGACACCTTGCAAAAAGCAGAGCAGCAGGAGCTGGGTGCAGCGAGGAGGGAAGGTCCTGACACCCTGTCTAAAAGGATGAAAAATATCATCACTGTTAGTGAGATGGTGCTGCCTTTGTGCTGATATTTGACATACAGACCTAGCAAACAGACTCTCCAAAGCAAACACTACCCATATTGCAGGCTGACTTCTGTAAACTGCAATTTCCTGTCCTTAGCTGGCAATTACAGAAATGCTGTCAGTATATTCATGCCAAAAAGTCTAACCACAAAACCAAAAAAAAAAAAAGAAAAAGGATATTGTCAATGAAAATCTTACCTGAGACTGATGGGTACTGTAGATGTTGGATGGCTCTGCTCCTAAATACACCTGATGTCAACCATTAAATATTGCACAATAAAACTGCCCCATACTGAAAGTTTTGCCCAAGCCTTAGAGGCCACCCATCCTCTAGAGAAGCATTTCCATTCAGCAGATTTACAGGACCACCACAGACAAAACAAATCTGTTAACACAGTTAGGTGACCTTCTGGAGAACATCACCTTCTAAGAAACTTACAGATATAAAACTCAAAATTAGTGGGGTTAAAAGGCCTCACAGGCTCTTGTGTCCTTGATTGGTTGCTTTGAGCCAAGTCATGCATAGAGATGAAGCACTGAGCATATTAATTTCCATGAAGCTCACTTTCCTGGCTATATTACTTACTGATTTGAGTAATTTCTTAGAACTGTTATTCTTTTACTGAATAATAAACTATATAGAACTGTATATAAACTGCCATCTTAAGCAGAATAAACAGAGAACGTGTGATTAACCATATTGGTTGGATCTGCGTTGCTCTCGGCTCAATCTCTCATTATTTTGGGGGGTTCCCTGCTTCAGATGTACTTTGTCCATGAGAATGTATCTTGAAGAGTTGTTCTCAGCCTTGGTTCCCAGGAAGAACCAAGAGAGCACGGAGCCTTGTACCTCCTGGGGCTTGGAGCTTTGGAATTTGTTTTGTCTTTCTGCCTAGGGAAAGGCCATGGAAAAGTACTGGGAAAACTAGCTACCAATACAATAGGTGGCAGAGTTAAAAATATATGTGTGAAGAATACAGAGAACATATAAAAGAAAAATGGCAAAACCCAAACAGAATCACTTGGACTGTAGCTTTTCTTTTCTTTTCTTGGAACTGTTCAGCCCTACTTTGAACTGAAAAGCCAGAAAAACACCAGGACCTCACACCTGTAGCCCACCCAGCACAAGAAGGACTGGTAAGTGACTGAGTGAGCCGAGCTACACCCCACGAAAAGGACTCTCTCTGAATTTGCCATCTCTTCAGAACAACAAAAGGTTCCATTGCTTAATATTATTCATTTTTTCATGTTTGTGAGTATTTTGTTTGTTAAATAAACAGTTTTTTCCACTTTTCTCCAAGGAAATCTTTCCTGAACTGGTGGGGGAGAGGGGCCATTTGAATTTTCTTTCTAGATGGGCCCCATTCGGAGGTTTCCTCCCAAATTTGCCCTAAACCAGGACAAATACTTTTTGGTGCCCAGCATGTGGCTCGAGAAAGTGGAAAAAACCCTGTACTGATTGTCTTTTGGCTTCACTGACTCTATTGGGGCAAAGCAGTAAGTAGCCACCATGTGGTTTGAGGTTATGATCTCTCTCTAGTCCTTAGGCCTGTTTGCCTATTTGGAAATAGCACCAATTGTGTCCTTGGCCTATAACTTTTATAGAGCAGAGTGTAGTGGTTTCACATTCACTAATTTTTAACCTGTGTAGTCCAGGGGTGTTTCTAACTCTCTAATTGGTTAATCAAGCTGTCAACTTCAAAGCTAGTCACTAATTGGCTTTTGCTATAACTTTCTTGAAAAAAATCACTTCCGTGCAAAACTACCACATTGCCACCCCTTGCCTCTGGCTACACATTTAAAAATCATTATTAAAACTGCATTTAACATACAGCATTTGACATACAACTCTTATCTACCTAAAACAATAATGCTATTAAATTAAACAGAAGGAGAAAAATTCTTACACTAACATCCACCCCTAGATTTTCACCATAATTCTACTTAACTTATTGACTAATACTTGCTTTGCCTTTAGTTTCTTCCAATTAATCTTATCTCACAGTTTTCATCAATTTGCCCACATTCTCCACCAAAAGATGTGATGGTTTTAGATAGAAACTGGGCGGAAACACCAACTCGTGTAGTGGCTTCACGTTCACCAATTTCTGTTTCTCAAAATTAGTGCAGTGGTTTGAGTGTCTCCTCGAATTATTTATTCTTTTTCTGCTGTGAGATAGGATTAAGAGAAAAGCAAAGCAGGCTCAAAACTTAAAAAGTGTAAAGGCAGGTTTATTAACGCAACTACAAGAGAAAAAAAATAATAAGAATCAGAATAAAACCTTCAAAACACTTCCTTCTCCCTCAACAGCTTCTTTTCTTTCTCACAGAAAATGTATAAAGACAAAACGTGGAACTCTAGGTCAGTTTACCACTTATAAAATAGTTTTTCATCAGCTCATTTAGAGAGAGAAGTCTCTTTTGGTCTGTTATGGTAACTTCCCACAAGAAAGAACAGTCCGCTTGTGGCTCTTAACTCTCACAAAAAACAGCTGCCCGAGGAAATCTGCAGTTGTGAAAACAATCCCATATTACGCAGCCTTTCCTGTGGCTGCATATGGGGCATGATGTTCATTGGGATATCATTTTAAAGATCAACGGTTCCAAAAGCAAAGGGTTTTCTTCACTATATCTAAAATCATCTCCATCTCAAGAAACAGAGGTCTTCTTTTTCCCTGGGGGCAGAGGGCTTCATATCTTTCTCTCTATTTTCTTCTGTTCAAAATTCTCCATTAGATCACAGCTATTTCAATATTTACTTAGTCCATCACAAATACCTTTGCTTAAATCTAGAATCTGAATACTCTCATCATCTCTGCAATGCACATTTTTCCTCAGTTTAAAGGGATATTCCAGCATATTCCAGTACATTACCATAGCTCACAAAAGACTTTTAGCCCAAAACTAAGACATCTTCCCATCCCGTCCATCATAAAGATGTCACTTTTCTTAACTGACTTTGGTATCTTCATAGTGTCTGTCTTGGTTTAGAAAGACAGGTATCTGCCAGGGAAACTGGGGTTTCCCTTAGAATAGAGAATGTAAACCCCTCACCCCCCGCCGAATTCTAATTTTGCAATTAACGGCTCTCAGGCAAAGATTTGGGAGTAGGAATAGCAGCTTTTTACTAAGAATATAAGAATACAAATGTGGTAGAAAAGAAAAAAAAAACAAAACCACCCCGCCAAACCAGCAAACAAACAAACAACAATTTTGGAAAGCCCTGACAGGGTCAAAGCTACAACCTTGTTAGTCAGGATGTCAGAAGCAGTCCAAAAGTGAGTTCTCCTGGAATGGCAGGTACGGCTCCGCTGAGGCAGAAATGATCCAGTGGCAGAAAGGAACAGCTCCGCTGAGGCAGAAATGATCCAGTGGCAGAAAGGAAAGGGTCCTGAGGTGGTGAGAAGGGTCCAGCCTTCCTCCGGTAATCGGATGAAGCAAGACACTGTCCTGGTTAAAGTTCCAGCTTTATCCAGGTAAGAATGGCTGGCTCCTCCCACTGGGTGGAGCATCTCACAATAGGTATGATAGAATGTGGGTATGTGTTGGGAAGCTTGGGGAGTCGTAATGGCCCATTATGGAGAAAGATAAGAACAATGCCCTACCTGATACTGACCGTTGGGCCATTATCAAAAGGCACCCACCCCCAACTGTTTTTCAGCAGATGAAATTGAATAGACTCTATAACCCAGGACAGTGTCTCTTTACATGTCTCCCACTCTGGCTTTTCTCTCACTCAGAGAAAGGTTAGTGCTTTGCAAGTTTCATCTGTGCAAGGAAAGAAGTAATATTCTCCCAAGTCTACAGAGGGCATGCTGGTTTTACTCTGGGAAATGGCTGAAGGTGGTAGATTCAAGCCATGCCGGGGCTGGAGCTAGGATCTCTCGCTCGGCTGGGCTTCCCCCCGTCCCCACTCGGCAGCTACTAGATAAAGGGGGAGGGCTCAGACCAGGCCGCAATGGAGGTGCGACATAGCGGCAGATGTTAGCAGCTGATTTGGCCCGGTCTCAGCCAGGACAGGGCATACTCTCCTCCCCTCCCTCTTCTTGGGAGTTATCAGGACCAATCTGGATGAGATGGCTGCAGTGGCAGGGCCTGGCCCGCCCACCAGGCCTGGGGGCCATGCAGCAGAGCCCCCCCTGTTACCTGTCCTGAGGCTGGGAAGAAAATGAGTTTTCCCGGAATTCCTCTGATTTTTATCCTGTGTAGTCCAGGGGCGTTTCTAAGTCTTTAATTGGTTAATCAAGCTGTCAACTTCAAAGCCAGTCACTAATTAGTTTTTACTATAACTTTCTTGAAAAAATCACTTCTGTGCAAAACCAGCACACAGGAGTACAGATAAAACTTCCTATATTGATGGGCTTGATAATAATGGCTTATAGGAAGTTAACAGAGGTTCTGAGAGTTGTTCAAAATGTGTATGGTGAGACTACATTTCTAGACGGTACTGAAGCGAGGCATTTGGAATCCCTGTCACATGATCCGCTTATCGACCAAGGAATGATGAGGGAGGCTAACCCTCACAGTCCCTGGGCACAGATCTTGAGAAGTGTGGGGCAAAGATATCTGTGTGCAGACAATCTTTATATGCAGCAAGCCCAGTGGAAGACCATAGAACAAAAGATTCAATGCTTGAGAGAAATGGTGGTGGCAGAAATTGTCTTCTCAGATGACCTAAACACTAGAAATCCAGACTTGGTACCATGTATATCTGTGATGTGGTGAAAACTTGTACGACTTGGACCACAGGAATATACTTGATATGGCAAAGAAACTTCAAGCATATGCAGATGCCATGCATAGCCCAACACACGCAAAAATCGCACCTATAAAAACACGTCTGTCAAAGCGCATACAGAAAATAAGAGATAGAGGACAATCATGAGAAGCTCAGAGACAAGATTAAAGAGGGACTTCTTCAAATCTTGGCAGTACAGATCAGAGGTTCTATTACCAAACGCAAATGTCCCCAAATAGAAAGAGAAGGTACACCCCACAAAGTGAGCTATGCTTCTTCCTGTGTGATTGTGGGGAAAACATGAAGAGGTGGGATGGAAGACACACTGCTGCTCTAGCACAACGAGTACATAAATTGAAGGAAGGCAAGACTCAGAAAAAAAATTCTACAAAGAAAAGGAAGCAACTCCTGTTGCCGGTAGCCAAATGGCCAGATATGATGATGATGACATGTCCAATCCGCTTGAAGGAACCTCTAAAACATATGCCCAAAAAAAGAAGGATAATCAGGCTTAGAGGGGTGTTGGAACCCTAGAAACTTCAAATTTCAGGTTTTAGTGTATAGTAATACATATGAGTCAAGATGGAGGATTTGGGGTGTTGTCTTTGTTCTTCTTTGCCTTCTTTACCCTTCTTCTTCATGGGTTTGAGTGATTTTCTGTACTTGGGTGAAAAAGGTCCGCATTGTGGGCTTTGGGTGGTTATTATTGGGCCAGAAATATAAATAATATAGATGTAACCTTGGTATTGGGTACTTATTGCTTAAATAACCTTGGAAAGAGTTAGAAGTGCTCCATTTTGCCTCGTTTCTTTAACTGGTTAGCTGGACTTCACACCTTGTGAGACTATAAATAGATAAGATATAATAAACAACCAAGACCAAACTCAACTTTACATTTCCCGTGTCTTTCATCCTGACCTCATCTGAGATAAAGAAACCAGAACTGTAACAGAGGGGCCCTGCCTCTAGCCAGGTAGAGGCTAGGGAAAACCATGGTTTTCAGACTGTGTAGATTCATTGGCCTGTCACATCAGAACCACAAAAATATGAGGCCTCAATCAATACTAGTGTGCAGTGCGCACTAATCCCATCTAAACATCTGGAGACAGAATCTGTTTCTATTGCTGACGTGACAAGGGGAACACAAGATTTGACTTGGGTGGAAACTGAAGTGAGCCTGAAAGGAAATGAATGGAAGAAACATCCTGTTGTGACTGGCCCAGAGGCCCCATGCATTTTGGGCAGACCTCCTCTGAAGTGGGTATTACAAAGACCCAAAGGGACTCAGGTGAGCATTTGGGATAGCGGCTATAGAGACAGAGGGCGTTAAGCAATTGAACACCTTGCCTGGACTATCAGAAAACCCATCTGCTGTAGGACTTCTGAAGGGGGAAGAACAATGAGTACCGATTGCCACCTTGACAGTGCACCACCATCACTATCGGACAAATCGAGATGCTGTGATTCCCATCCACAAGATGATCCGTGAGCTGGAGACCCAAGGGGTGGTCAGCAAAACCCACTCACCCTTCAACAGTCCAATTCGGCTTGTGCGCAAATCTGAAAGAGAATGGAGATTGACTGTGGACTATTGTGCCTTGAATGAAGCGACTCCACCATTGAGTGCTGCTGTGCCGAACATGTTGGGGCTCCAGTACGAGCTGGAGTCCAAGGCAGCAAAGTGGTATGCCACTAATGACATTGCCAGTGCATTTTTCTCCATTCCTCTGGAAGCAGAATGCAGGCCTCAGTTTGCCTTTACAAGGGGGGGAGTGCAGTATACCTGGAACCAATTGCCCCAGGGGTGGAAACACAGTCCTACCATCAGCCATGGACTGATTCAGACTGCACTAGAAAAGGAGGAGGCTCCAGAACTGTAGCAGATTTTCTGAGAGAAGGAGGCCACAATCTGTATTTGGAATGAGATATTGAACTACCCAGCTAAGGCCTGCTTGGCTGAGGCTTGGCCTTGAAGGCCTTGAGGCCTTCAAGCCTCTTGCGCAGGCGAAATCACTTGTGGTGCAGCAGAAATTAGATGTTAAGGTATCATTGTTAGATAGTGGGTTTTCTAGAGGTCACTGAGAGCAATTATTAGTGGGCACGTTTAGCCACCTTAAAAGCAAAATTAAACAGTGTTTGTTTGCATTCTTTCTGTGCTGTATTCTAATAGAAATGTCGCTCCAATTATAAACTATATAGAACTGTATATAACCTGCCATCTTAAGCTGAATAAACGGAGTACGTGTGATCAACCATACTGGTTGGATCTGTGTGGCTCTTGACTCAACTTCTCTCTTTTTAGAGGTACCCTGCTTCATTTCTGGCGCCTGTGAACAGGGACCTGAACGCGCTTAAATGCGGAATTGTTTGTTTGTTTGAACCCGGGACTCAGTTGTCTGATGCAGAGCAGCAGGTTTTGCACCCTGACGCAGATTTTTATGTAGGCCGGCAGGTTTGGGCCCTGCTGAGGTGGTGTTTTTTGATACATCACTTCGTTTAAATACGCAACAGCTCGTTTTGGAAAATGGGACTGAAAGACTCCGCTTGGTTCGGGACCCTAAAAATGACCGAACTGAGGTCTGGAGCAGAGGGGTTGAGACCATGGAGGTCATCTGTTTCGTGTAAAAAGCGGCAGCGCCACCCCGTCGAAGAAGGTAAGCAGCCGTTGGGATTGAAAATACTCAGAATTGAACATGGATGCCGACATGTCGGCAGCGGTGCGACTGCTTTTGAATATTCTCTCTAAGAGAGGTGAAAAAGTGAAAGAAAGTGAACTAGAACAGTTAGTCCTGTGGGCCAGAAATAAAGGGAGATTGCATAAGCCGTCCTTGGTTTTTAGTACCACCAAATGGCGAGAACTTGGAGATCTTTTGTGGGACGTTGCAATTTCCAGTGGCAAGGAGGGAAAAATCGCTCAGGAGCTTGGTGCAACTTGGAAAAAAGTATTACATACCCTGCAAGCCGTTTCAGCTGAGAAAAAGGCAGCTGAAGCAGCCATCCAGGCTCTGGAGGGAGCGGGGGAGGAACTGGGAGAGGTTCAAGTTCAAAAACATTCCAAAGTTGCAAAATTTTTCGGAGTTTGTGCGTGGCCGATGCAGGGAGTTTCTGCTTCAGTCAGCCCGACCTCCCAGGATGTCTTTGATCATGTGATTCAGGCGGAGGAAGTGTCTCCATCGCTGCCCGGCAAGACTGAGAGCGAACAGGAAGTAGAACAGCCGAGTGGCTCTGGGGGCGTGGTGAAAGCTGAGAAGGCAGGCGGTGCTGAGGGCGGAGCGGGGCTGACCCAAGTGACGAGGCAGGGAGGTGGAACGCGAGGCGGAGACGAGAGCGAGGCGGCAGCATGGGGGGAACCGACCGA
Organism: Cyanoderma ruficeps; assembly: GCA_008694505.1. Classification (NCBI taxonomy): domain Eukaryota; kingdom Metazoa; phylum Chordata; class Aves; order Passeriformes; family Timaliidae; genus Cyanoderma; species Cyanoderma ruficeps. The sequence goes on along the minus strand of VZDJ01001047.1, from coordinate 26,056 downwards.
GAGCATGCGTGGAGCGGCACGGAGCGAGACGGAGCACTCTCTCCCTCNGGGGGGGGGGGGGAGCGGGCTCCACCACACATGACGTCAACCGCGGCAGAGGCTGCAGGCACAGAGATGCCAGCACGGCAACACAGCACCCCGGCAGCTGGGTTTACCCTCCCCTCTGATAATGATTCAGATGCCTCAGAGACTGAGATGCCTGCTCCTGCTGTTTGTGGGAAACAGCAGGCGCATAAGACAGCACAGGGACAGCATTCAGATAAAATGCAACAAGTAATTACAAAGCTTGCTGAATTGTCACACAGTCAAAATAAAATAGAACAGCAAACAGCAATTCCACCTGCTTCATCAGTTTTTCTTGCCTCATCAGCCCTTCCCTCAACACAACAGGTTTCGCTGCCAGCAATTTCAAACTCTTTTCAGAGTTGTTGTACTGCTGTTGTTAAAGATGGTCTTTTAGATGGAGATTGGCAAGCCGCTGGTGCTCTTTCCTGTCCTGTGGTGGTCGAGAATGGCACTGCTCGGTGGGAGCCTCATGAGTGGAAGGTGTTGCAGCAGGCCAAACAGACTGTCTCTACATATGGAATTCGATCAGAGGCAGCAAGAAATATTATTCAGTACATTTTTACTGCTGACATTCTTTGTCCAGCTGATTGTTCCAGCATTGCATTTCTGCTGCTGACACCCTCGCAAGTTCTCATTTTTGAGAGGGAGTGGAAGTGTTTGGCTGTTGAAGAAGCCAACAAGCATCAAACAGCAGAAGATCCTTTTTATGATGTCCAGCCAGACATGCTGACAGGGACTGGACCCTATGCCACATCTAAAGTGCAGCTCACCTATCCTATTGAGATGCATCATCTGGCACAATCATTGGCACACAAAGCTTTGCTTTTGGTTCCAGGCAATAAAAAGCCAGCACCTTACTCTACTATAAAACACGGAGCCACTGAACCTTATGGACAATTTATAGACAGATTGGCAACTGCTTTTAAAGATGCCTCAAACATACCATCAGAACTTCAAGAACACGTTTCTTTCCTTGGCTTTTGAAAATGCCAATTCACGCACCAGAACAATTCTTGCCATGCTTCCTCAAGGTACCCCTGTGGATGAAATGTCAGTAAGGGCCACTCGTGCTGAACAAAACAGTCAGACTGCAGCATTCATGGCAGCCATGCAAGATGCAATGCAGCAGCAGGGACACATCATTGCAGCTGCTTTGTCAAGCGACAAAAACAAGAATTTCAAACGTAACAACAAAATGTCACGTCCTCGCAAACTAATGTCACGTGCTTCAAATGTGGTGAGACAGGCCATTTTAAACAAGCCTGTCAAAAATCTGTGTGGTGTCTCAAATGCAACAGTGACACTCATGCCACTGAAGCTTGTTGTAAATTGGGAAACTTCAAGCACAGTGCGTTGAGGCACCACGCAAAGACACAAATCGATGCCCCAACCCAGAAGATCCCAGAAGCGGCTTTTTAATCAATAATGCACCTGCCACCTGGGGAAGTCTTGGCATGGATGTTGCAACAACTGCAGAAGTCACTTTACAAGACAAAGAAGTTACACTGATTCCTACTAATGCATATGGCCCAATGTACAGCACCAATTCTCTCATTGGAGGTTTGCTCCTTGGGAGATCCTCCACAAGCAAACAAGGTGTGATTGTGATCCCAGGGCTCATTGATGCAGATTTCACCGGACAAGTAAAAATATTAGCTTATGCCCTGCAACCACCTGTGACAATTCCAAAAGGCAGCAAAATTGCTGAAATTGTGGCTCTTGAAAAATTTTTGCCACATCGTCAGCGTCCAAGAGAACCAACTGAAGTGCAAAGAAAAGATGAGGGTTTTGGGTCCACTGGCCATGATGTCTTCTTTACCATAGAATTGAATGATCGTCCATCTAAAACAGTACAATTACAGCATGGCTTTCATCACATTACACTAACTCTACTTCTTGATACGGGGTCACACGTTTAGATCCTGAATCAATCATACTGGCCTCCTGACTGGCCTTTACAGGCTCCAAACAATCACATTATTGGAGTGGGTGAAATGAAAATTCCTTCAATAAGCGCAGATCCCATTCACATCACCTTTGAAGACGCTCAAGTTAACGTGATTCGACCATACGTCATGACTTTGGCTGCCAAACTTCCAGGACTTCTAGGCAGAGATGTGTTGTCTCAGCTTGGCGTGGTGCTGACCACCAACCAGCATTTTCCTTAATGGCCACTGCAGAGCAGCCACCCATTTTAAAAATCACCTGGTTGACTGATACCCCTGTATGGGTTGAGCAGTGGCCCATGACTGTAAAAAGGCTGCGAATAGCAGAACAACTAATTAAGGAACAACTTGATGCTGGACATATTCGACCCTCTGTAAGTCCCTGGAACACTCCAATTTTTGTTTTACCAAAGAAATCAGGAAAGTGGAGACTGTTGCATGACTTACGAAAGGTTAATGCACTGATGCAAGCCATGGGTGCCTTGCAACCTGGCCTGCCAGCGTCAACCATGATACCACAAGAGTGGAGCATTGTTGTCATTGATCTAAAAGACTGTTTTTTCACCATTCCACTCCACCCGCAGGACACTCAACTCTTTGCTTTCACTGTTCCATCAGTCAACAGAGCTGCTCCAACAAAAAGGTATGAGTGGGTGGTTCTACCCCAAGGCATGCGAAATTCTCCAAGCATGTGTCAACTGTTTGTTGACTGGGCCTTCTGACCAATTCGTCAGCACTTTTCCAGTGCAATCATTTATCATTATATGGATGACATTCTTATTGCCACCAAACAACCATTGGCAAAAGCAAAATTAGACTGGTTGATTTCACAATTAGCACATCATGGACTGACAGTTGCTCCACAAAAAAATACAACGATCACCCCCCTGGAAATATTTAGGCTGGCTGATCACAGATGCTCAAATTTGTCCTCAAAAAATTACATTGCATGGCAACATTTCCACATTGCATGATTCTCAGAAACTTTTTGGAGACCTACAATGGATTTGTTCAATTGTAGGAATCACCAACGATGATTTACTACCATTTCTGCCATGGCTTCATGGCACTGATGCCAACAGCCCTCGAATTTGTACCCCCAAACAACGAAACGCCTTGATACAGGTATCAGAAAAGCTGCAACATGATTGGAGTGCTCATCGCATAGAGCATCTTCCACTGTCACTTTTCCTTTCCAACGCTGAAGCCTGCCCACTTGCCATTGTGTTTCAGTGGCAAAAGAAAAAGGGGGAGAACCAATCCAACAAAGAATTTAACTCAGCAGCAATTGTGCTTGAGTGGGTGTTTTTACCTGTGTGTTATGGGTTGGCGCTGGTCCAATGCCAGTGCACCCATGAGTGTATGTTTTTTTTAATAAACTGCTGTGAGATGTGATCAAGAACAGAGTAGAGCAGTGTTGCAGGGAGGCCCTGAGATAAAGAGAGGTTGAGCCAGAGCAACATATGATCCGACCAATATGGTTAATCACACATTCTCCCTTTATTCAGCTTAAGATGGCAGGTTATATACAGTTCTATATAGTTTATAATTAGAGCAACATTTCTATTGGAATACAGCATAGAAAGAATGCAAACAAACACTGTTTAATTTTACTTTTAAGGTGGCTAAACGTGCCCACTAATAATTACTCTCAGTGACCTTCAGAAAACCCACTATCTAACAATGATACCTTAACATCTAATTTCTTCTGCGCCACAAGTAATTTCACCTGCGCAACAGGCTTCAGGGCCTCAGAACCTTCAAGGCCAAGGCTCAGCCAGACAGGCCTCAGCTGGGTAGTTCACTGTTTTATTTAATGTCTCATTCTAAGTACAGAATGAGACTCTCTCTCTCAGAAAATCTGCTACA
>VZDJ01001047.1:0-18789 GCA_008694505.1 Cyanoderma ruficeps | reverse complement strand
TGTTGCAGGGAGGCCCTGAGATAAAGAGAGGTTGAGCCAGAGCAACATATGATCCGACCAATATGGTTAATCACACATTCTCCCTTTATTCAGCTTAAGATGGCAGGTTATATACAGTTCTATATAGTTTATAATTAGAGCAACATTTCTATTGGAATACAGCATAGAAAGAATGCAAACAAACACTGTTTAATTTTACTTTTAAGGTGGCTAAACGTGCCCACTAATAATTACTCTCAGTGACCTTCAGAAAACCCACTATCTAACAATGATACCTTAACATCTAATTTCTTCTGCGCCACAAGTAATTTCACCTGCGCAACAGGCTTCAGGGCCTCAGAACCTTCAAGGCCAAGGCTCAGCCAGACAGGCCTCAGCTGGGTAGTTCACTGTTTTATTTAATGTCTCATTCTAAGTACAGAATGAGACTCTCTCTCTCAGAAAATCTGCTACAGAGCAGGCCTATAACTTGAAATAGGAAAAAAAAAACATTTATTAACTTACATAACAATAGACAATACATAACAACAGACAATAGACATAGAAAGAAAACTCAATTACTCAAAGGCAGAAAAGAAAATCTCCCAGAATACTTTTCTTCCTCCTCCTAATTTCCATCCTTTATATGCTCAACAGTTGACACCAGCACATACCTTCATATCTACTTGCTTAAACTTTCCACAACTCTGGGTTCTTAATCTAAACTATTATCCCTTAAAAAAACAATCTTCAATCCATTCAGAGAAAGAGAGAAGAGTTTCTTTCGCACTACAGACCGCCACAGGAAACACAGGTCTTTTCTTTTGTGTTCCTACATTACTCACGGCACTACTCGGAAAATTTTTACTATGGTGACTTCCTCTTTTTTTATGTCCAGTGCTCTTATTACTGTAATGGACTAAGACCAGATAGGGTTCTTTTAATTCAAAGGCTACTTGTCTTCATCTCTGGCAATCGGGGGAGATTCTTTTCATTTTCTTTTATCATTTTGGTCTCAGGCTGTTCTTTTTCGTCTAAACTCACCAGCTATGAGGAATCAGTGCTTTGGAACAGTTCTTCTTTGCCTTAGAAAGAGTTAAAAGCTTCTGTCTCTCAGCGAGGCCACAGGCTCAGGCAGTCTGATAACTTCCACACACCGCTCGCAGCTCGGCACCTTCTCCCTGGAGAGAGGGAGACGTGGCCGGGGGGGGGGACTAGGACGGGGGACGGAAGGCACCTCTGAAGTTTTTCACTCCTCTATCCCGGATGGGATTAACTCAGCTCCTGTCTTGTTCCTTCTCTTTTCCCCCACTGGGGCCTGGGCCTACTTGGCTCCCCTCCCCTGCCCAGCCTGCCACGCTGAGCAGGGGGAGAGGAGAATGCTCCTCTGCTGAAAGCAGAGCCAGGAAAGAGGAAGTACGTCCCGGAGTCCTCGCTTTTAACCTCTTGTGTCCTCAGAGGCGTGTCCAAACTCTCAGTGGCCACCGAAGATGCCAACATCCAAACTTGGCCACTGATTGGTTTGACCTCACTTTCTTAAAAAAACTCACTTCCCCTCAAACCACAACACTGTGCAACCAAAGTGTCGTGTCATGAGCAGAACAGATGCTTTCGCTGCGTTGATACAAAAAGATAGGGACAGAATTGTTGAAATAGACGGGAAAGAATCAGCAGATATCAGTGTTCCCGTGAAAGATGAGGACTTGGACTGGTTTTTGAGAAATTGTGTTGCATTGCAAGAAGCGTTGTTGGGTTTTGAAGGTGTGGTTCACAACACGCAGCCAAAAGGCCCGATGTGGCATCTGATCACGCGTAACCGGTGGCTGGAAAGGCCTCTGTGCTCATTGAAGCTGGTGAAAGGCAGAATGGTGTTTACAGATGCTGGCCAGAAAACAAGAAAGGCTCTGTGTGTTTGGCAGCAACAAGGAGAATGGTTGCAGCATTTAATTAAGGGTAAAGCAGGAGACAGTCTGCAAACCCTGGAATTGCAAGCCATGTGTTGGGCCTTGCAAACCTGGAACAAAGAACCACTCAACATTGTTTCCGATTCTCTGTATGTGGTTGGAGTTGTGCAGAGAATTGAAGACACACTCATCAGGCAAACCCAGAATCAACGCCTTGGAGAACTGTTCTTGCATCTGCAAAGTGTGCTGAAACATTGTCAGCATGTTTTCTGTGTTATGCACATTCGCAGTCATGCACATATTGAAATACATTGCACATATTGAAAACAAAAGTCCCACATAGAGAGTTGTAGTGGTTTGAAAACAAAACCAAGTGAGAGGCTCCAAGTCAGAAAATATAATTTAATAAGAAGAAAGGGGGGGGGAAAAAGGTAGAATAAAAATAAATCCAGTAATACAAAAGACCACTGACAGAGTCAGAATACAACCTGATCCGGGTGATGGAAGCAGTCCAGATGAGGTGGTCTTCCTGAAGCAGTGATCCCATAGAAAGGTCTGGTAGCTCTGGTCCTCTGGGAATCCAGTGGGTAAGGGCTGCCCAAATCCCAGATTATATCCAGGTGAGAATGCCTGGCTCCTCCCCCCTGGGTGCAGCATCTCAGAATGGGATGATGAGTCATGCAGAAGAGTCTTTGATGGCCCATTAGCGAGAGATTTCTCCCGGAGGCAGTTATCTATGAGTCATACAGCAAGGCATCTGATGGGCCATTAACAGAAGATAGTCCAGGGGGAGGGCTCTGGGAAAACACTGCTTCAACAATTGGATTCAACAGTTCATGAAGATGGTGATAGAATACTTTTTCATATTCTATACTACAACCCAGGACAAGAGTATAAAGCATATGGAAGCTCTGATAGAAATTAGGGGAGAAGAGAGAAGACTATGCAGCACATAACATCCCTCTCTTGCCTCTCAGAAAACCCCTCTATTTACTGCCTTGGGACCTCCTTTTCTTGGGAATTAGGAAGTAAGACATATTTGTACCTGCAGCCCCATCCAGCAGTGGCAATGGCTTGCTCCCTGCCCTCACAAGACTCCTGGGAGGTGTTGCTGGTGCAAACAAACCAGAATTCACTTCCCATCACTGCCATCCTTGGTGCCAGCCCTGCAGGGAGCCAGGAGTAGTACTGAGTATTGTAGGCTCAGGGATCTCCAGGAGCCTTTCTCTTGGTGCCCCCTTCCATACAACTTTACCTCTGTCACACTGTAGATACTACCATCGAGCTAAGGAGCAGTGGCATGTTGTAGTTTGAGTTTTATTGTTAATGGACTGTTCTGTATCCCCCTGTTTTCTCTGAGTTAATGGTTTTGTCCCAAAAGTTGTTTTCACCCCCTGAGCTGTCAGTTATACCTACCCCAACCCATTTTTCCTGAATGTTCTAAGTCAATCTTTTCCTGGTCCAATCCCTGTCAAAACCTGTCCCAGGGATTCCCCTAATACACGACGTCCCATTGGTCCGTGTAACTTGTTTTCTTTCCACTGGTTTCTGTTGCAATATCAGACACACAAAGGATGAGGCAAACAGCAGAAAGTCAGGCAGGAAAGTCCTTTTTTAATTTTTCTGACTCGGTTATATACACTTTTTACAGAAGCAAAATATTGGCTACACAGGTTCCCACCTCTCTGACTTCGTAGGTGAACATCACCATCAATCATATTTCTCCTCCCAGAGGAGAAATATGTAAACAAAATAGATAATTCTAAATATATACATAGTTTACATAAAACTGCATGAGAAACTCCACTACAAAATTGCAAATACAAGGCAAGAAAGCTTAGGGCGACAGTTTCCTATTAGTTCCTAAAGTATGAAACTCTCCCTTGTTCTCCTCTCACACCCTTTCCTTATCGGTCAAAATTTGTTACCTACCCCTTGAACCTCCCCTGTTCATAAGCTGCTGTGTCCTGTGCTCGGGGTCTGTCACTGGCTGTTCAGAAGAATAAACCTTTCTGGATCACATACAGAGGACCTCCCTCTCATTCCTTGTCCCCAACCTGCGCCGATCTAAAGACCTCCGTGCCATAGAGCAAAGCGCTCTAAGCCACGTCTCCGGTGGCCCGCTCAGGAGATGAGTCCCACTCACGGCGCTGCACCGCAGTGGCTGAGCTAGCTAAAGGACTCGGGCACAGTGTCAGTGGCAGCTTTGCATTTTTATATATTTGTTAAAGGACTCCATAAAGGCCAGTAAAAGGCAGAGCACAGGAGTGCTGTGGTTTAGTTGTCAACAGTACAGTTTTTGCAAAAAGCTGTAGCACAGCAGCTGTGCAAGTGACAAGTCTAAATACAGCCCACTATTTCCAAACCAAACAGAAAGAAACCAGGCAGCAGGCTTGGACTGGCCAGGCTGAGCCCTTGTGAGGCAACATAGCACTGTCAACATCTGTTTTAAACATAAATAGGCTGAAATCTAACAGCAGCAAACTCAGACCTTGTCCACTCTTCTCTCTTGCCTGCAGTCTATGCAACTCCCTGCTCCCATGTGCCTGCTATTGGCACTGCTTACCTCACTGCTTCAACAGAAACTAAACAGCTTCTACACCTGATCACAATGCCGAAATGACAGCATCCCCTCCCACACAGAACAAGCTCTCTCTTTCACAGGTCCTCAGCTAGCAGGGAAAGATGAAACAGTTCTTCCCACACCCCAGGACCAGGCATTTAATGTCCATGGTCCATCTCCTCTCCATCACAGATCTACAGTTGCAGTACAGAGTTCTGAGTCCTGCTCTAACATCATTAGTAATTCCAGTTTGTTGCAAATACATATCTAGCAGACATTTCTGCCTCTACACATACAGTTCAGGAGTCTCCTATTTCAACATTGCTATAAGAAAGCAAATGTCTTCTTGGAGAATCTGATACTTCAAAACCTTGATTTCCTTAGCAAAATGAAAAGATGTCAACATTTGGCCCAAGAAAACATCTTGTGGAAGCTACTGACATTCAGGCCTGTCATATGCTCTATTTCCATCCTCCCTCTTTCTTCTCTTCCCTTAGTGGGTTAATGTCAACATAAATTCAAAGGTCTTTCCATCTAGTACCAATAGCCAATTACATAAGCCCTTTTACAAAAAATACCATGCCAGAAGCTTTTGTGTCTCTCCAGGCTGCAGGTAGCCAAACCAAGGCAATGTCTAAAATAGATTTTCTCAGACACTGAAACAGAATCCATGTTAACCAAAACACAAGCCTAGTCCTGTGCTCAGGTTCCATAAACTGTCCATAAATGACATCAAGGCAGCTCCAGAAGAGCAAGGTTTGACTTCTGGCTTCTCAGTCTACGTCACTGCTGCTCACAATGGTGCTTCTTTCCTACACAATCTGAGCCTGCAAAATCATAATTTGGGACCATAATTTTCAGCAGAGGGCCTTTTAAAAATAATCCCAGAGTGACAAAACTAAGCTCCTTAAAAATGACGCAAAATCACTTCATCACTGTTTCATGCATTTTATTTTAAAGGCCTATTAAGAACCCATTCTTTCTAGTAGAATGCTATTTTCATCTCAACTTTTCCTTTGGGATCTTGAAAATAAGATTTCCCTATCTTTACCTCTTTTTTTTTGTCTGTTTCTGTTTGATCAAAGATGATTCATGTTTTCTTGTGCTTCTAAGAGAGTTGACATTAAAATGTCTAGTTTCTATGTATTTGTACATTGGAGCCATTCAAAATGATGTCAGCTCAGGTCTAGGCATTGTCTCTGATAGTTCAATTCCAGCAGAATTGCTGGAGCCAGCAGGACATTAGCATTCACTTGATTGATTTAGTGTAGTAAAGCATCCCCCACACCCCCAGCAGGTGTTTCCAAATAAGGAGAGAGTTTGAGTTTACCTTTAGACATTTTAGGAAGTTTAACTAAAAAGTTCTGTGTTTTTCTCATTGTAATTGGCTCAGTGCCAGCACAGGAGTATGGATTGGGCTCCGAGAGTGTAACTCAAAGCCTCTTGGTGATCTCATTAGGCCAAGAGCCAAATAGCCCACCTACACTATTAAGTACTAAAGAGAGAGAACAAAGAAACGCCACACTTTTCGAGGTGGTGTAGCAAGTAGGAGACTTGTCTCTATACTGTGTTCAGCTTTGCCTTTGTTTCTGTATTATTTTCTTTCTTTATTAAAACGTTTTTGATTTTTCAAGACACACTCGATCATGCCATCTCGCTAATTGATTTTAGCCACTTCTCTGGAAAGGCTGGACCCTCAGAGGTTATGGGAAAACCCATAATTTAGCATACTCAGAGAATAAGATGGGTTTTGTATTCAGTGACACACATAAAAAACTGAAGAAATTATAAAGCAGTCAGAAGTTCTTTTGGAGTCACATATCTTTTCCTTCTCACATACCTTCCTGTGCTTGAGAGCACCATCTAAATAATGGCCATTTCAATGCCAAGCCTGTCCTTGACAGTTCTCATGGAAGAAAGATGAGAGAAAAGTGATATAAAACTATTGTTTAGCATAGTTCATCAATTTAACAGATTTCAAGGCTAAAAGATCATATTATGCATCAACTCCTATAAATATAGCAGTATTTCAACTGTAATTTCTGCATTTTGTCCAACAATTGGAGAGAACACTTTTTCAAAGGTAAATACTTCAATCTCAGTTCTGAAATAAATATTAAAAATATAACACTCGATGGCTTTAAAACTTTCTTCCCTTGTCCAGTGCTTACCCTTATGACAAGGTTTTGGTGTTGTATGTTACTCAATATGCATATGGCCTACAAAGAGTTTGTGTCTTTTCAGATTCCAGATTCTTGAATGCAAAACTAAAGTGAAAAAGAGAATGCAGGGCAAAATTTTCAGAAGAGGTGGCTAAAGTTTGGCTCAGGAATCCATCTGCCTCCAAAAGAAATGCTGAGCTAAGCAGGTGCCTGTGAACTGAAGGAAGAAATATGACTTTATTTTCCTGAAAACTAGAATCTCCACCTCACTATTTTATGACTTCAAAACAGGTGTCGTGGTTTGAGGCTGAAGTGAGTTTTTTTTTTAGAAACTCAGGTCAAACCAATCAGTGGCCAGGCTGGATGTTGGCATCTGCGGTGGCCACTGAGAGTTTGGACACGCCTCTGAGGACACAAGGGGTTAAAAGCCAGGACTCCCGACGCACTTCCTCTTTTTTTNTGCCAGAGATGAAGACGAGTGGCCTTTGCAGTTGGACGTCTCTTGCGTAATGGGAGCCATAGACAGACCCTGACTCTTCTGAGTATAAATGAGACTGTATTTTGGGTGGATGCTTTTTGGTTCAAGCTAAAGACTCTATGGCCTGTTTTGGAGCCCTCCGCCCCAGGGGTGAATTTGGGGGGGACTGTTAGTCCCAGTAGAAGAGATGGCTGGTTTTTGGTACTGAGCCAAACATCCTTAAAGGAGCCCTATCTAGTCTTAGTCCCTGTACGGTGGTGAGAGCACTGTGACAGGGAAGAAGAGAGTCACCATGGTAGAGTTTTCCGGGTGGTGCCATGAGTGACATGGGAGCACGGGAAAATGGACCTGTGTTTTCCTGTGGGGGGGGAGTCTGCGGTTGCAAGAGAGACTCTCTCGTTCTCTGGATGAATTGAGGATTGTTTTTTTAAAGGATAATGGCTTGTTAGGTACCCAGGGTTGTGGAAGGTTTAAGCAAGTAGATATGAGGGTATGTGCTGGTGTCAACTGTTGAGCATTGTAAAGGATGGAAATTGGGGGGAGGAGGAAAAGTGTTGTGAGAGGTTTCTTATTCTGTCTTTGGGTGATTGGGTTCTCTTCTTGTGTTTGTCGTCTATTGTCAAGTAGTTTAATAAATGTTTTTTTCTATTCTAAGTGATAGGCCTGCTTCTGCTCTGTTCCGGCTACATCTCACAGTAGTTTATTAAAAACTACATACTCATGGGTGCACTGGCATTTGTCCAGTGTCAAACCATGACAACAGGGATTCCCAAACTTTTCAACAATATGACTGAAGACCTCAGCAAATATGTTTGTCCAATTATACACTTTATGGGCTACATGAAACGATAGGAAGGACCGTATCATAACAGAACATAGTTGCCCTCTTCTTAAAAGCCCTTTTCCTGCACCATCTCTGTTGGCTCCAATGGGTGTTCAGCTACTCAAGATGTATTGGGATTCTAAGAGAGACAAGACCACTGAGAGACATTTTAAAGCATGATTTATTGCTTTTATCTTCTACAGTCCCACAGAAGGGTGAGAACATCTTCACCACATAAGTCAGAAGTCAGTAGTCCGTGGTTACAAGATCTCTAGTTAAAAAGCCTTTTAAAGATTTATTAGCCAATAAACTACTGCCACAAAGATTATGTCTTTAACCCAATAGTTAATTATTTTGTTTTACATGTTTTTGGCTCAGTGCAGACTTTCTTAACCAATCATATAACAACACACAAACTTACAGAACTACACCTTAAAACGTCTTATTACCTTTATAATTAATTCTATATCTTAAACTCTAAACTTTCCACTACCTAGCTTAACACGTTTCTGCTTAAACTACAAATCCACATTCTTGCTTCTAGTCTCTAAGTCTGGAAGCCTTTTCCAAGGTCTCAGATTGAACCTTGTATTCATTTCTAAGTCTGGGCCTGTAGGCACAAGGTTTTGAGAATTTTCTGTGCCTTGATTTCCCACAAAGGTGAGTTTGCAGCCTTCAGACCATGACCCTACTTGACCCCTGTGACAGGACCTTTCACCCCCTCATACAGCAAAAGCTTATCTCTACTTCCCCCATGGCTAAGCTAGGCCAGAATGGTTTGTCTTGGGATGAATTATCTCAGCTGAAAACACCCTTAGCCAGCAATAAACTTCCTTCCTTGAATGGTGAGAAAGGATAAGCCAGAAATAAGTGACTGACAGACAAGCACTTTTTACAACTATAAAAGACCATTATGATTGTCATGAAATCAGAAATCTCCTATACACTCTCTGAGAGTATAGAGAGTTCTCCTTGACGTGGAGATGTTCACATCGATATACTTCCCTGGGACTGAGAGAAATTAGGAGACTCTTTGCACACCACCATCATTCGTTGGTGAGATTGGCTCCTAATCTATACTATTTCTTCGCTAGCAGTAACATAGGTACCTTTATTATTGTGCGCTGTATTTTTACCTACTAGTAGTTCTTTTGCTTATCCTGTTTTGTAAGTAAGCCTGTTAAAGTCTTATGTCTGTTTTCCTTATGTCTATTCAATAAATAATTCATGTTGCAATAGGCCTGATTGGCTTTATTAAGGACTTGTGAGTGAGAGTGGGTTTTGGGGTGCTGGCTGCCTCAATAAAGCTACTGCCTACTGCCAGAGACCTGAGCAAAGGCAGGCACTTGTCTAAGCTCTCCCCTTTCATTCATAACAACCCCTCTCTTCTGATGCAGTCAAATGAACAGGTAGAATTTGTGCATTTTCCAGTAGCTTCAGCATTATAAATATGTGGATGATGTGACAACAAGGTCAGCTGTCCTAGTTCAACTTCACTTTTGTATTTCTCTTAATTCCAACAGTATCTCCTAATTAGGGGTTCTTTCTATATGACATGTAGCTCAGCTGGTGTTTTAACTGCTCAGAAACGCCTGCAATAGCTCTCCCCTGGGTTCAGTTACCTGTTCTGAGTGCAACTGCAGGCTCCAGCCCAGCCTCCCTGCTGCACACATACATAACAGCAAGACAGATGGGTCTGGACACTCATTTGTGATCATTAACAATCAGTGCCTGTAAAAGATGACAACTTATGTGTCAGTTGAAACACTTCACATTAATTGGAACAAAGTTCCTATCAAATATATTTTGATAATAGCCAATCTCTTAAGGATATTTTGTACCACACAGTGAGAACGTTTGATGTCTTTCTTTGGAGGCAAGAAAGAGAACCAGAAGACAAATGCAGCTACAGTCAGTGAAGAAAGACAAACAGAAAATAGCAAAGAAACAGTTCTGTCTGTGGAGATAAGCAACGAACCATGGAGCTTACTTATCAGCTCTATCAGCAGTGTAGATCCTGACACGTCTGTAGGTTCCAGAGGCTGCTATTGTTCCAAAGGGTGGTAGAGACATGCAAAGGGATGAAGTTGCAGCTAACAAACATCTCCATGGACAGCAAGTCAGTACTCAAAGCTGAAATCTGGCAATACTCTCCATGAATACAGGAGTGCATGTTTTAATACAAAAGTAATGCAAGGCCATTTGCAGTGATCTTAGAGGAGTCAGTTCTCCTGGTTCATTCCTAGATGTGACTGAGCATTTCCCTTGACTTTCCTCACTTAACTTCCATCTTAGGGCTGGCCCTTTCTTGGTTACAAGATTTGGTTGGTTCCCAGCCAACAGAAGAGTGACTTCAAATACTTATCCCCTGAAGTTCTTAAGAAGAATTTCTTGTAGTAATTTGAGATGGATAGTTAACAGGAGTACATGTGTGTCTAAATGAGCTACAAAATACTTAACAATTGCTGTTGTGAGACCTTATGAATTACAATGCTATTTTAGTCTTTTTAACTCCAAGCAACAATTTCTGAAGCCAGGGAGTCTCTCTGGGTTTATAGCATGCTTGCCACGCTGCTTAGACTTTCTCTTCACTGATACACTGATGGATAAAAGCAATGTTGAAAAGACATTAAAGCAACAGTCAAGATCTGCAGCTACATTAGTCATTCTGTCAGACCTAGAAAGAACCTCACTGAAGTTAAGCAGGAAAATTTGTTGAAGCATCTGCTGAAGCAGTGAGTTGCAACTCATTCAAATCTCTCTAAAGATCAAGCAGCTGCTGAAGCCCTGAAAGCCACAATTGATTCTGCAAACAGGAGATACTAAAAAAACCTTTGAACTGATCTCCAGTCTCTGGTATGTGATAAAAACCTGACTGTCCACATATTTATTCCTTTAAAGCAGTCTGGTGGGAAAATACAGGATGAGTGACGTTCCCCTAGTGCAGCAACAGAACTACCCATACAAGCTGACAGTACTCTCCTATCACTGTGTGTAATTGGCATTTAGTTCCACTGAACTGAACCATTTTGGACATGCACTGACCCAAACAAGGAAATTATTTTGTAACGTTTTTACCTGAACCTCAACCAATTGTTCCCCAGGCCCAGAAGAGCAAAGCAATCGTCTTACATGTCTTTTTGCCAAATATAACATTGTTAAGCCTTGAATTCTACAGTACAGCCAGGAGCCAAAAAAAAAAAAACAAAAACCCACATTACCAAATAACTGAGGCATCTGAGGCACCCACACAGAGGTCATAAAATCCAGAGCACCTCAGTTGTAAAGTGACTAATATAAAACCTGTTAAATCTATCCAACCAGGATATACTTTACAATACAGGGAAAACCTATATAGGACTTTATCCTAATCACTGTGTTGGCCTAAGGGTACAGTTTGATCGACTAACAGAGACAAAACATGTAAAACCTTTTTTTTTTTTTTCTAGAGGCAGGTGGAAAAAGGGAGCAAACTGTTGTTCTGTGATGTTCATTCAAATCAGGTGTCAACTCCAAGTTCTTGAGAGTTGATGTGTAGAAAGATTCTGATGATCTGGAGATCAGAACAATTATCACTGAAGGAAAGAAAAAGTTACATTAATTGAAAATAAAGTTTTTGGTTTACTCTAAATATTAACTAACTGTGTGTGTTGTGCTCTCTGCCAGGGAGGCAGCAAAACAAGTGAAATGTACCACGCTTTAAGCACAGTTTATTGTATTGGTTAAGAAATTTATGGCAGTATCTCCAGGGTTTGACCCTGGATATACCTGATACTGATATACTTGATATATATTTTATCCTAGATGTACTTGTATATATTTGATTTGATCCTGGATACAGTTTAAGGCCAGTTCTGCCTTTCCTTTACTATTCTGTCCCCATTCATATACCTTCTCATTTAAAAGCAGAGTTTGTGCTGAAAAGTTGAACTTTTCTTGCAAGATACGGGTTGAGATACAGATTGAGCTCTGGGTGGGAGCCCAAGGCAAGTTCTGAACTGCCAACCTTTGGGATAACAAAGGGCATAAAGATGGGTGATGCCAGCCAGGTGAATGGAAACAGACAGCAGGAGCCGGGAACTGCCGATCTTTTTGGATAACAAAGGAGACGAGGACGGTTGCCAGTGAGGTGGATGGACAGAGACGGAAGCAGGAGCAGAAGCCTGAGGAGGGAGAGTGAGACTTGTGGGAGGGCACACTGATAAAAGCCCAGCGGTTGCTTAATTGGGATCCTCCTCGGAGGCACTAGCTAGAGCTCTTTATGTGTTGCTGTGCCGGGAATAAATCCCTTTATGGGACGAGACGTCTGAGACTCAGCTATGGAAAACCCGGTCTGACTCCGTGAGTGCGGTGTGTCGGGGAGCCAAGCGGGGGACCCGTCGTGTCACTGGAGATGCCGTGAAGAGGCTTCTGGCCCAGCGGCAACTGTCTCTGGCGCTGGGAGCGTGACTGCCAAGGGTCTCGTGAACGGTCAGACTGGGAAGGTTCTTTAACAACTGCGCTGGTACGGGAGGGCCCGCGGGTGTCCCCGCAGCGCTCTGCGAGCGGCGCGGGGACACCCGCGGACCCCTGAGGGGCGGCCGCGCGGCGCTTCCGGCGGCGCAGGAAGGGGCGGTGCGCGCGGATCCGGTGAGCAGAGGTACCGCCGCGGCCGCGGCTCGGGGAGCTTCGTGAGCTGCGGCGGCTCCGGCATCGAGCGCCATGGAGCGGGGCAGGCGGGGGCCGGGCTCCAGGAGGGTTCCCCGGGAAACGTCGCCGCGCGCGGGCCGCGATGTGGCCGCGTCAGCGTTCTAGCCCGTCCCGCGGCCTCGGTGCTGCGGGCGAGGAGGCGGCGGGGCCGGAGCCGTGCGGTCACGGTAGCGGGAAGGGGCCGGGGCACAGGGCTCGTGTCGTACCATTACCGACAGCCGCGACCGGGAACCTGGATATCGCCACCGCTTTCACCAGCCTTGACCTGGTGCGGGAGATAAAGGAACTGCAGCTGGGTTTAGAAATTGAGGACTGCATTAGAACCATATGGAACTCGCTCTAGTGCACTTATTCCTTTAAGTTCTTACAGTGCATCTCTTTTCTAGGAAAAATGATTTCTGAAAGCAGCTCCTTCATCAAGGGTGTGGTGCTTGGAGGAGCCTTCTGCATGTTGGTTATGCTCCTTGGACACATTAAGGTGGGCCATGGGACCAAAGCACATCACAATGAGCATCATCACATCCAGGTTCCCAACAAGGAAGATGTCTTAAACCTTTCAGAAGGTGAACGTGTGAAGCTTAGTAAAAGCATCCGTATTTACTGTATCATCCTTGTCAAACCAAAAGATCTGGGGCACTGGGCTGCAGCAAGGGAGACCTGGAGCAAGCACTGTGACAAGGCAGAATTCTACAGCTCGGAAAATGTCAAAGTGTTCAAGTGTTCAGTTCTGTAGCCATCAACGCAAATGATATGTGGGTGATGATGCGGAAAGCTTACAAGATAACATATGAATGCTATAAGGATGAATTCAGCTGGTTCTTCCTTGCATATCCAACAACATTTGCTATAATTGAAAATCTCAAGTATTTCTTACTGAAAAAAGACCCCTAACAGCCTTTTTGCCTAGGCAACACTGTGAAATCTGGTGACCTTGAGTATGTACATGGCAAGGGAGGAATCATCTTAAGCATTGAGTCACTAAGACAACTCTCCCGTGTTCTTGGAGACCCTGACAAGTGTCGAGAGCAGGGAGGTATGATCTGGAAACTTGCAGAAGACAAACAGCTGGCAATCTGTCTGAAGTACGCTGGCGGGTTTGCTGAAAACGCCGAAGATTCAGAAGGGAAAGACATCTTTAACACTAAATCCGTTGGGGTTCTCATTAAGGAGGCCATGTCCACTCACCTGCAGCAAGTGGTAGACAGCTACTGCTCCGACATGGCCATCACCTTCAGCAGGCTGGCCCCCAACCACATGCATGTGATGATGTACGGGGTGTACAGGCTCAGGCCCTACGGCCACTCGTACAGTGATGCCCTGGTCTTCCTGCCCCCATTGGGCTCAGACAATGACTGATGTGTCCTCAGGGAAAGCCTGGAACCATGGAGTCAGCTCTTCTCACAACACACAGTTGTACTGACACATTCTGGTACTGGTGTACATGGTTTTTTTGCACATTGAGGGTTGGTAAAGCTCTTAATTTTAAAAGTGGAAGGAGAATTTTTTCTAAATCTTTTATAGAGAAATGCTTCTGGCTTTTGACAGTGCTGGAATGAAATGATAAAAAGAAGCTGTTAATGTTTATTATGAAAGGAAATTAAGTTTATGGGGAGGTTGTACATGTAAATATTTATTAACGAAAACTCAATTGAACTTTAGTCTACTTTTACAAATATATTTTTGCAAGACTTTATTTCAGTTCTTCCAGGTATTTCTAGAAAATGTCTTTATATCTTTCTAAGATATACCAATAAAACTGACTACAGATTCAGTCTCAGACTGTAACTTTAGGTGATTTCTTTTACACTGAACTACACAATAGCTTGAGCTTATACAGCACCTACCACCTCATGTACAGCCTTCTAACAGCAGGAAGCAAGGTGACAAGAAATCTTAAAACAGAGTAATATCAAGTGCCCTTTGGACTACTGTTTCTAAGCAGAAAAAAGAAAAATATTAACTGTATTTGAATAGGTATTAACATGGTCAAGGAGTCTGTTACCACAAGATTAATTGCTCATGTAAAATTTCACTCCATCTATAAGCATGTTAGAATAAAGGTTCAGTATTATTTTTACTCCTGTTATTGGGCGCTAATAGTGTTTACAAGGAAGAAGTTTGTTAATTGTCAGTACAATTTGGTGTTTGGTTTTTTTGATGCCTTTTTTTTTTTTTTTTACAATAGAGTGCACTCAGTTTTACACAAGTTCCTGGGTCACACTCCTGTCCATTCACAGCATGTGCAGACAAACAGCACTTCAGTACTTACTCCATGTAGAATTCACTGACCTGACATGGGTGTTTCAAGACTTGAAGGTATTACACCCCTCTGTTACATCTAGGACTATCACAGGCTTTGTTGGTACTACGATATTCGTAAAACGTGGGAGCATACTGTTATCTCACCTTTAACCAACCAGTTGTAACACCCTACCCTGAGCTGCAGGTGGGCAGGTGGGGAAGTGAAACAGTTGCTTCAGAGCTGACAAAACTATCCGCATCTTGGGTTTTTTTGTTTTAAGCATCAGGTTTTTGACAAGAAAGGTAAGACAACTACTAAGATCCCCATACAAGCTCCCACAGCTCAGCTGCTTTTTGAAAGGTGAGACAAGATGCACCTTCTTGTCCTCCCTGTCAGTCAGAGCTCAGCTGACAGCAACACAAACATACACAATTGCTGCTAAAACCTAGGTAAAACTTGTACCTTTGATGTTTTGCTAAACTGGTATATAAATTAAGCCTGATTTGACTTGTATCTTCTTACAGAATAATACAGCTGCAAAAACTTTGACAAAACCAGATAAAGCAAAAACTTTCATTTCATTTTTCTGATGATTAAAAACAGTTCTGACCCCCCCTGCAGCAACAGCAGTCATAGGAGAATGAGAGTGAACAATTCCAATGAGAAAAAAAAATCTCATTTGTCACAGATTTGAGGTGCTGTAGGACAACAGGAAGAGATAAGATGGAAGGGTAAAAAGCAAACCACAAAAGGCATGATTAGCTCATTTTACACCAAAGAAAACCCCAAAACAAAACACAATCATAAACTGATTTCCCATAGTACTAACCAGCAATCAGTACATTTACAATGAAATCTTTAAGATGCACACAAATGTTCACCAGCATTCTCAAGGTCTGAGGTTTGATCAGAACTTTTTCTGCAACACTGCGTAAATTTTGTCTTCCTACATTGCAAAATAGTTTTAGATTTACCCTGTCATTTTCAGAAGTACTCTTGTAAATAATTTTACAGAATTTTAAAAGCAGCATGTATTAGGCAATGCATTCCTTCTGCCATGTCTTAACATGGCTTTAGAATCAGATGGAGAACACCTTGGCTACTATTGTCTGTAAAAGTCCCAGGGTAGGGAAACCAAGCCTGCAGAACAGCACCAAGACAAGGTGCTGGCACACAAAGTTANGAAACTGTACTCACTCCTTCACATTCCAGCTCATGGACTGTGTTCATTTGAAGCACAGACAGCAGGACAGAGATCTCCTTTGCTTTTAGTTTTTAGCTAGCTGAGGCAGAGAAGTTCCCTGGACTGGTTTTTTGGGGTTTTTTTTCTCTTTTACTTGGGACTGTTTAAACCTGCTCTGGACTGAAAACCCAGAAGAGCATCTGGAGCTCACACCTGCAGCTCCACTGGGGCCCAGGATGGCATTTTCCAGTGCCAGAGGGACTGGGACTGATAAGAGACTGACCGAGCCGAGCTACACCCACGGCAAGGACTTTCTCAATTTGCCATCTCTCTTCAGAGTGGTGAGAGGTTTTGTTGTTTCATATTGTTCATTTTTTGTGCTTGTGGGCACTTTGTTAAATAAATAGCTTTTCCACTTTTCTCCAAGGAAATTCTTTCCTGGACCANGGGGGGGGGGGGGGGGGGGGCGTTTCAGTTTGCTTCCCAGATGAACCCCATTCAGAGGTTTTCTCCCAAATTTGCCCTAAACCACAACAATGTGTTAGAATAAAGACTTGAAATATTAATAAATGGTTCCAGAGACAGTTATGAGTGGTAGATCTTAAAAATTTCCTTAATTTATTTCAGTATTCCATTTTTTCCATAGGGATAGCTTTAGATATGCTGAAAAAAGGATTGGGTTTTCCAGACAGACACACAGTGCTCCTGAACACATTATGTAGCTGTGTGGGGACATGTGGCAGTGTGCACAAGCTGAGAGCTCTTCAAGTTCCGCCTGAAAAAGTTGCTCCTGGCTACACTGAAAAACATGTTTTGCTGTCATGCCTTTATTTAACAGTGATTTTGTTTCTGCTCCTAAAATAAGGCGACACACAGGGAATAGAGAGTGTCAGGCACCAGGGTGGCACACACTTCACTGGGAGTGTACCCACCATTACTTCAAACTCCAGTAGGAGAGCAGTATCAAAGTGTTGTCAGGTAGAAATCTGAACATACATACAGTCTTCAGATATGAGCCACCATAAAAGAATTTCTAATCCACATATCAGTCTGAGTTCATAAATCCTATACAGATAAATGCATATTAAAAAGAGAAAATCCTTAAGTAAAATGAAGTAATGTTCTTAATAAGTTAAAAAATAATGTCAGAAAATGTTGTGACAGGTAAAAGAGTTATAAAAGAAAGGCCTCATAAAATCAGGCCTGCTCTGCTAAAATGCCAAAATTAGCCTGTCACTTCTTCTAAGTAATTTGCAAGTTCCCATGTGAAAACAATCTTGGTATGATGTAGGAATGCATTTCCCACACTGAGCCGGTGTTCCTATATAAGGGAAAAAGTTTCAGCTTACCTAAACACCTAAGGAAGCCAAACTAGAAAGTCCTGTGCCCTTCTCATTGTGGTTGGCTCAGTGCCAGCACAGGAGCATTGATTGCGCTTTGGAAGTGTACTTCAAAGCCTGTTGCCAATTTCATTGGGCAAAGTGCCAAACAGCCCACCTAAACTATCTAGTACAAAAGAAACAGCGCAAAAGAACTCAAGGGCTTTTTAGGGTGTGTTAGCAAGGTGTCAGAGGCTTCTCAGACACTTGTGCTTGGCTTTTCTTTTATTTCTGTAATGTTTATTATTTTTTATAGAATTCTGCTTTCTGGGGCTGCTTTACCGGCTAGCTCGCCCCGGGATTCTATATGTCAGACGTTTGCTGGTCCTGGATCTCAGACTAAGGCGTGATAGGCAGCATGTGAGAAAAGAGTGGCTCTCGCTGGGTTTTAGGTGGTTTATTTCTCCAGGAAACCTCTCAAGGGCAGATGGAAGGCAGAGAGGGTCCCAGACCCCAGGCGCAAGAGAGCGGAAATTCCTCTGGGCTTACCTTAAGTACCAGGGGCATCTCTGGGGCAGGAAAGGGCTCGGGACCAATTGTCAGTAAGGTACATTATAAAAACAATAGATTTAGGTAGCATCTAAATTACTTTGACAAACCAGGGGCTTCACCCCCAGAATCTTCTAACTCTAGCAGGGTGATTGACAGAAAAGTTCAAGGGACACACCNGAATTGGGACCGAACCATTACAAACATACAGAACATTGGAAAAACCCGAATCATGCACCGCAACAATTTTTCATTTTTTAAACCTTTTACTTTTACAAAACACACCTGAAGAGCAGTCTCACTAATTATTTTAAGCCATTTCTCTGCAAGGGCTGGACCCTCAGAGGTGACGGGCCTTTGTGGGGTTTATAATATATGACCCCATGCAAGATTCCATCAGTATGAAAACTTGTTTGCATAACAACCTATTCCTGGGTTGAAAAACAAATGCACCTGCAATAACAAGGGATTTTTCCCAGGAGAATCAGTAAAGAAAATATGTAAACAATCCAAGAATAAAAAGATTTGATGGACAAGTAGAATACCTTTTACTAACCAATAGAGTAATTGGCAAGAAAGCTATTAACCAATTAAAGTTGCACATGAGAACTGTAAAAACTATATAAAATGAGTTGTGAAAATAAAGAATTGGCTTTTCCTGCATGAAGATAATGGAGTCTCGGCTAACTTATTACAATATCTGATTGTTATAAACAAGGTGAGCCAAATTGCAATAATAAAAAATAAAATTTATTTTCGCATGACAGCGAGTACGGAAACAAATAAAAACCACAGCTACGATAAAGATCAATTTGATCAAATGGGGGTGAAACGTGACACAGGCCTCTATCGCACCTTGTCTCCCCTTTGTTCGCCCCAAATCCCACCACTAAAGGTC
>VZDJ01001044.1:0-15596 GCA_008694505.1 Cyanoderma ruficeps | reverse complement strand
ACCAGCACCACCAGCAGCCCTCTGCTGCTGGAGTGACAATGACCCCTCAGGGAAGAGAAACGTGGAATGGTAGAAGCCTGTCAGGTGAGGGAAGGAAGGTGAAGAATGGGACATTGTCCCGGGCAGGAGTGTTTCTAATTAGGGGGAAATGAGGATGCATTCACAAATGTTATAAACAGGTGGTATGGTGATTTTCTCTCGCAAAAGTTGAACGAATATTATGTGTGTTATAATGTTAAAAGAACCTCTCTTAAGGTTTGGAGTTTTTCTAATCTGTGTATTGTGTTCATGTTGAAAGTTGCAATGCTGATCTGGGACCACTGCTGGGAGTCGAAGGCAGAAGGAGTGCACGAGCTCTGGGCAGGCGGGACTAAGGAGGAGCTGTGTGGGAAGAGTGGGATATGTTTGAATGTGGGGTTGGCTTAACAAGAGTATCTAAGGCTTGTCACTGTTGTGGATGTGCTGTGTCTGGCCGTGCCTCTGGACCTTGGTTTTTACCTAGTTGTAGTTTAATAAACTAAGAAGGGAGTCGTTTTTTCTCACAACAAAGAAAAAGACCACTGGATTTGTAGGGGAAAATAAAAACTAATCAAGCTAAATAACCCCGAGGCTGTGGAATTTCGATGGAGCCAAAGTTGTAAAACCACTTCCAACTGCCCCATGGCGACACCGACGCTGTGCAAACAAGACCAGGACAGGGCACAGACAGGAGCCAGCAGGAGGGGAGTGGGGAACTCCTGGTGATCTGGGCACTTTCTCCTTCATGTTACTGACCTGGGAGGAGCTGCTTTAGGATATTAATCCCAAAGGAGCAAGAGATACCAGGAAACATCGCTGATCTGCACAGACCCCCTCTGACTGCTGCTGCCCCACTGGGAACAGGTCAGTGGAATGTTTTCCCTCCTCCCTACCCCACCTCCCTCTCCTCCAGCAGCTGCTCTGCTCCTGCTACCAGCTCCCCCCTCTTCTGCCCCAAGCTTCCCCTCTGCTTCCCCTGCTGAACAGCCCAACCCTCCCACCTCCCTCTTCCACCCCACCATTTCCACCACCCTCCTCCCCTGCACATCTCACTCCTCCCCACTGAATCCTTCCCACTGCAGGGAGCTGCAGAGGAGCCGCATGGTCCATCCCAGGATTCTCCAAGCACTGACTCCCCATCCACTCTGACCACAGCCAGAGGCCACATCCCACTGCCTGCCCAGCGTCCATCCATGGAGGTGACCACTGTGTCCCCATCTCCTGCCTCACCCACTGTAGGGGACAATCTCTGTGAGACAGATGTTACCAACGTGGCCATACACAATGTGACACTGCTCATCTGCCTCTGTGGGCTGGTCGGGAACAGGGCTGTCATCTTCCTCCTTGGTCTCTCAATGTTTGTCCACAAGCAGCAGCATCTTTTACATCCTCAGCCTGACTTTTTTCACCTTCCTCTTCCTCCTCTTTCTGGTCCCCTCTACTCTGCTCTTCCTCCTGGAGGACATCTCCTGCTCTACCATCCTGCCCTTGCTCTTTGTGTGGTTGCTTTTCCAGGTGTCACTGGTGTCCTGTGGCATGTGGCTGTACAATCTGACATTCATCAGCACCAAGAGGTGCAGGTCCATCCACTGCCTGCTCTGGCACTGCTGACACCATCCCCGCACCTGCTCAGGGCCTTCTTCATCACTCTCATCTGTGCCACCATGATTTCCCTGTGCGTGTTCCAGCTGTCTGAGTTACTGCTGGGTGTCTCTCATCTCCATGTACACCCTCAACCTCCTGCTCTTTGCTCCAGCCATGGTCATTTCCAGCACAATCCCTCATTGAGGTCATGTGTGGCTCCCATCAGCAGCAACCCAAGAGGCTTGACATTGTTGTCTGCCTCACTGTGCTCTTCACTCTGCCCCCCAGCCTCTGGAATATCCTGCAGGAGCTTGGGTAGATCATTGTGCCCTCCCAGGTGGCTTTCCTACTTGCCTCCATCCACAACTCCATCAATCCTTTCATCTGCTTCTTGGCAAGGAGGTGCTGGAGTCCCTGGTCTGTGGGGTCCCTCCAGCTCTTCCTGCAGAGGGTCTTTGAGGAGCCAGAAGAAAACACTGCCCACAGCAATAATCCTGCCATGGACACAGGGGTCTGAGTGTGTTGATTCCTCACACTGCACTCCTGAGGGACCTTGGGACAGTGACTGAGGGATTCCTTAAGTCACCTGAATAAATAAATATCTGAAGTGTCACCCTCCCTGTGCTGGTGCATCCCCTCCCCCTTTCCAGGCCGCACTGGGATCTAAGGAAGGCTCCTTAGGCCTCAGCCTTGAGGAGCAGCCCCTGGGCTCAGCTCCTCTGGCTCTGATCACAAACACCCTCTGCTCCCAGCAACTGCTGCTGTCCAACCACCTCTGGGGTTTTATGAACAGCCTTGGAAATTATTTTACTTCCCCAAATGGCACAACATCCCTGTTCTCACACTTCCAAAGAAAGTTGCTGGCCAGAGGGGTGGCCAGGGTGAAACATTGTTGTGACTGAAGGGCATGGCTTGGGGCCCTGTAAAGAGCGGTCCAAAAGGAGACCCTTGGAGCTCTCCTGGGCCCCAGCAGGGCTGACCAGAACCTCCTTTGGAGTGGGGCCTCTCTAAGATGGGTTCCCTCCTGTTTTCTGCCCTCAGATGATACCCAGACTCCGACAGGACCTGGGCTGATCCCCCACTGATCAAGCTCAGCCCTTGACCCAGTGAGGAGATGCAAACAGATCCAGAGTGAGCATTTCACTGCCTCCAAGGGGAATTTCTCACAGGNTGCACACATGTGTGCATCTGATGTGACAAACTTACTTGGTGGCTATGTACTGGGTGCTTAAATGTGCCTGACCTAAAGAAAGAGGTGGCCAAAAGGCAGGAAGGGGAGATAAGGACAGGGCTGGGGACAGCTTCCCTCTCTTAGTCTCGGCATCCCATTGGAGAGGACACAGGCAGGCTGCTGCTTGCTGCAGGAGAAGTTCACTGTCCCAACCGGGACAAGTCCTGAGAAAATCTACCACCATCTGCTCGTGAGCCCCAGAAGGCTGAGCTCGCCTCACCCTGCCCTGTTGGGCTGGCCCTGTCCCGCCACCAAAGTTTCTTCTGCACTGCTGTGAGCTTTATGGCTACTCTGTAGCCCTGCACACCCGGCCATGCTGGGACATCCCTGATGTTCCAGCTACCACCGGTGGAGCTTCTGATCATCCACCAGCCCAGGATTTTCCACTGTTCCAGCCTGGTGCTCTGGGAGTCCCAAGAGATTGGACTGCCCAGGGCTGTGTGAAACAAAACCGCTCAGGGTTCCTGGTTCTATTATTATTATTGCTGTAGTTGTGGTTGTTTGTTTGCCTGGTTATACATACTAGTAAAGAACTGTTATTCCTGTTCCCATACCTCTGTCTAAAAGCCCCTTATATTTTCTATATTATTATAATTCGAAGGGAGGCCCAGCAGATACGTCCTTAGCAGATATCTGTCTTAAAAACCAACACCTCTGGTCTCTTATAGCTTTCATTGCATCATCAAAGGGATTGGCAGTAATTTGGGTGGGCTCCAAGTGCTGACAAGCTGCCTGCAAGCAACTGATTGCTGTCCTTCCCTGGGGCTGTGGGAGCCTGCACTGCAATGATAGAAATGGGAGTCCATGGCCAAGTGGTGCTCCAATGAGCCCAGGCAGGTTTTGGCAAGGATTCTGCAGCTCTTCCCAGAATGGGAGTTGTTTCTGACAAGCAGCCGGGTGCTTCACCAGCACTGCCAGCACGGCCAGCATTCCAGTGCCACCAGCACCACCAGCAGCCCTCTGCTGCTGGAGGGGCAATGAGCCCCCAGGGAAGAGAAACAATGAATTTTAGAAGCCTGTCTGGTGTTAGACCACAGAGAGGAGCCAGTGGGAGACGAGTGGGGAGCTCCTGGTGATCTGGGCACTTTCTCCTTCATGTTACTGACCTGGGAGGAGATGCTTTAGGATATTGATCCCAAAGGAGTAAGTGATACCAGGAAGCTCTGCTGATCTGCATAGATGCTCTTTGCTGCTGCTGCTCTACTGTGAACAGGTCAGTGGAATGTTTTCCTTCCTCCCTACCCCACCTCCCTCTCCCACCCCACCATTTCCACCACCCTCCTCCCCTGCACATCTCACTCCTCCCCACTGAATCCTTCCCACTGCAGGGAGCTGCAGAGGAGCCGCATGGTCCATCTCGGGATTCTCCAAGCACTGACTCCCCATCCACTCTGAGCACAGCCAGGGGCCACATCCCACTGCCTGCCCAGTGTCCATCCATGGGGGTGACAACTGTGTCCCCATCTCCCGCCTCACCCACTGAAGGGGATGAACTCTGTGAGACAGATGTCACCAATGTGGCCATACACAGTGTGACACTGCTCATCAGCCTCTATGGGCTGGTTGGGAATGGGGCTGTCCTCCACCTGCTCAGCCTGAAAGACCGTAACGCTTACATCTTTGACCTGGCTTTTGCTGACTTCATCTTCCTGCTCTTCACAGTCTCTTCCACCCTCTTCTTTCTGGTGGAGGACGTGTCCTGCTCTCATATCATGCCCCAGTTGTACTTGACTCTCCTTTTGCAGCTGTCAGTGTTCTCCTGCTACTGGGCTCTGTTCAGGCTGACGCACACCAGGAGTTTGGAGAATATTTACAGGCTCTGCCTCCGCTGCAACATTTCTGAGCACTTGGCATGGTTGGCATACCGTGTCCAGTTCTGGGCATTATTTGCTCTTTTCATTGTCATTCCTGCAGTGACAGACCTGTGCCCGTCACATCAGCAGGAGCACTGCCAGGCAGCTGTCATCTCCACGAACATAGTCATCCTGTTCCTGTTTCCTGCACCCATGGTCATTTCCAACACAATCGACTTGATCCAGGCCAAGAGGGGCTCCAAGAAGCAGAAACCCAGGAGGCACAACATTGTTATGTTCCTCATTGTGCTCTTCATTCTTATTCTCAGCCTCTTCAATTTCCTGCAGCAGCTTGGCTACATCGTTGTGTCTTCCAAGGTGGTCTTCCTGCTCACCTGCATCCAGAGCAGCATCAAACCCTTCATCTACTTCTTGGCAGGAGGGTTCCAGAGGCCCTGCTCCCTGAGGTCCCTCCAGAGCTCCCTCCAGAGGGTCTTTGATGAACAGGAAGTAGAAGCTGCCCACAGCTATGATGCCCCCATGGACACAGGGCTCTGAGCCTGGTGATCCCTTCCATTGCTCTGCTGAAGGACCCTGGGAGAGTGGCTGAGGGTTTTCTTTGAGCCACCTGAGTAATAAATATCCACAGGATCCCTCTCCCTGTGGTGCTGTATTCCTGCAAGAGAAGGGAGCAGGGGCATTGCCTTGGATGATTTTTGAGAGATGCTCTGCAGGGAGCACATTGGAGCATGGCTTTCCTCCTTCCCCCTGGATCCACATGGCTCCAAGCAGAGCAGCTGGGCTCAGTTCTGATCCACAGCTCTATTCCCCGTGGAATGACCCTCATTGCCTCAGCCCCAGGGAATGAACTCCATGTCCTTTGGCTATGCAGGTGAGTTTCATGGTGGTTTGAGGGATCTGTTGGCTGCAAAGATTGTGACACTTTAAGCCCTGGGGACACACGCAGCAGGGGGTGGTAGTGGTTTTCCAAATCCCTTTGGGGCTGGTGCCTTTGAATGGCAGGACAGGGGTTGGGATCACACAGAGCATCCTTCCCCTTCTGTCCAGCAGAGCCGGCTCTGCATTCCCAGCTGATGAGAAGAGACACCAGGTAGGGCTGCAGAGCTGGGGAGGAAGAGCAACATTCCGTTATTCTTTCTGTGGGAATTTCTCACATTCTTTCATTCCAGAATTAAATCATTCAGAGTAAAGTGCAGGGTTGCGGGTGAACTCCACTGAACCCTTGTGCCTGTGACCAAAAACGAATATGGAATATGGAAATTGACATCACCAGATACTTGGCCCATTGAATTTCACAGGATTGAGGGGGTTATGCTGCTGTTCTACTGAATGGGGCCATGCTCTGCTTTGCCCTTGCAAACAACAGATGGAGATAAGGTTCCAGTGGTACACATGAGAGGTATGCTGGAAAAAACTGTTTGGATTATTTCTGCCTCCAGCAAAGACAATCCCATCTGTGGGGTTGTCTTCACTCAGGGACCAGGTTGCACCTGGTGGGTGATGCAAAAGGATGGAGAGACCCAATGCTTACCTCAAGGGGACCTTGTTTTAGGGTGAACTACCCATGACAGTGTGTCTGTATCCATATCTGCATGTATATATGTATATAATTTAAAAATTTAAACTCAATATAATGTTTTAGTGTGGGGAAAAGAATTCGGGGTGGATAATGCTGGGTGTTGGGTTTGTTCCTTTTTTACTCTAAAGAATTTTTCCCCATAAGTTACTAGGAGACTAAGTACTGGGAGCTTAAGGGTTCTTCACCAAAACAAAGAGGTGGCCAAAAGCTCAGAGCAGGAGATGAGGACAGGGCTGGGGCAGCTTCACACTCTTGCTCTCAGCATCCCATTGGAGAGGACACAGGCAGGCTGCTGCTTGCTGTGGGAGGAGTTTGCTGTTCCAGCCGGATCCAGTCCTGTGAAAATCTACCACCATCTGCTCGTGGGCCCCAGAAGGCTGAGCTCGCCTCCTCCTGCCCTGTTGGGCTGGCCCTGTCCCGCCACCAAAGTTTCTTCTGCACTGCCCTGAGGTTTTTTGCTGTTCTGTAGCCCTGCACTCCCGGCCATGCCGGGACATCCCTGATGTTCCAGCTACCACCGGTAGAGCTTCTGATCATCCACCAGCCCAGGATTTTCCACTGTTCCAGCCTGGTGCTCTGGGATTCCCAAGAGATTGGACTGCCCAGGGCTTTGTGAAACAGAGCCCCTCAGGGTTCCTGGTTCTGTTATTATTATTGCTGTAGTTGTGGTTGTTTGTTTGCCTGGTTATACATACTAATAAAGAACTGTTATTCCTGTTCCCATACCTCTGCCTGAAACCCCTTTTAATTATGTAAATTATAACATTTAGAAGGGGGGCCCTGGCCCTCCTTAGCAGATACCTGTCTTTCAAACCAACACCCCTGGTCTCTCATAGCTTTCACTGCATCATCAAGGGGATTGGCAGTAATTCGGGTGGGCTCTAAGTGCTGACAACCTGCCTGCAAGCAACTGATTGCTGTCCTTCCCTGGGGCTGTGTGAACCTGCACTGCAATGATAGAAATGGGAGTCCATGGCCCAGGGGTGCTCCCATGAGCCCAGGGCAGGTTTTGGCAAGGATTCTGGAGCTCCTCCCAGAATGGGAGTTGTTTCTGACAAACAGCCAGGTACCTCACCAGCCCTGCCAGCACTGCCAGCATGCCAGTGCCACCAGCACCACCAGCAGCCCTCTGCTGCTGGAGGGACAATGATCTCTCACAGAAGATAAATAAGGAACGGTAGAAACCTGTCAGGAGAGGGAAGGCAGTTGGAAAATGGGACATTCTGCATGGAAGACGTTTCTAATCGGGAGGAATTGAGAAGCCATTTGCAAAATATTTCATTTGGACCTTTTGACATAGGCTTTCTCTGACTTTATCCTAGAAAAAAAACCCACGATAAGTAACTCTGAGGAAGTGAAATTCTGATGTAGCCAAAGATGAAATTTCTGCATCCCTCGTGACTGCACTGAGCCATGGGAAACAGCACCGGCATAGTGCATGAAGAGGAGCCAGCAGGACAGGACTGGGGAGATCCTGGTGATCTGGGCACTTTCTCCTTCATGTTATTGACCTGGGACGATCTGCTTTAGGATATTGATCCCAAAGCTGCACAAGGTACCAGGAAGCTCTGCTGATCTGCACAGACCCCCTTTGCCTGCTGCTGCCCCACTGGGAACAGGTCAGTGGAATGATTTGCCTCCTCCCTACCCCACCTCCCTCTCCTCCAGCAGCTGCTCTGCTCCTGCCACCCTCTCCCGGTGACCGCAGTGCCCTCCCCAGCTCCCCCCTCCTCTGCCCCAAGCTTCCCTTCTCCATCCTCTGCTGAACATCCCAACCCTCCCACCTCCCTCTCCCACCCCACCATTTCCACTGCCCTCCTCCCCTGCACATCTCACTCCTCCCCACTGAATCCTTCCCACTGCAGGGAGCTGCAGAGGAGCTGCATGGTCCATCCCAGGATTCTCCAAGCACTGACTCCCCATCCACTCTGACCACAGCCAGGGACCACATCCCACTGCCTGCCCAGCGTCCATGCATGGGGGTGACCACCGTGTCTCCATCTCCTGCCTCACCCACTGAAGGGGACGATCTGTGTGAGACAGATGTCACCAACGTGGCCATACACAGTGTGACACTGCTCATCAGCCTCTGTGGGCTGGTTGGGAATGGGGCTGTCCTCTGCCTCCTCAGACAGAAAGACCGTAATGCTTACATCTTTGACCTGGCTTTTGCTGACTTTTTCTTCCTGCTCTTCACAGTCCCCTCCAGCCTTCTCTTCCTGGTGGAGGGCGTGTCCTGCTCTCCTATCATGCCCCAGCTGTACTTGACTCTCCTTTTGCAGCTGTCAGTGTTCTCCTGCTACTGGGCTCTGTTCAGGCTGACGCACACCAGGAGTTTGGAGAATATTTACAGGCTCTGCCTCCGCTGCAACCTTCCCAAGCGCCTGGCATGGTTGGCATACCGTGTCCAGTTCTGGGCCTTCTTTGCTCTCTTCATTGTCATTCCTGCAGTGATAAACCTGTGCCCATCACATCAGCAGGAGCATTGCCGGGCAGCTCTCATCTCCACGAACATAGTCATCCTGTTCCTGTTTCCTGCACCCATGGTCATTTCCAACACAATCGACTTGATCCAGGCCAAGAGGGGCTCCAAGAAGCAGAAACCCAGGAGGTGCAACATCGTTATGTTCCTCATTGTGCTCTTCATTCTCCTTCTCACCCTCTTCAATTTCCTGCAGCAGCTTGGCTACACAGTTGTGTCTTCCCAGGTGGTTTTCCTGATCAACTGCATCCAGAGCAGCATCAAACCCTTCATCTACTTCTTGGCAGGAGGGTTCCAGAGGCCCTGCTCCCTGCGGTCCCTCCGGCTCTCTCTCCGGAGGGTCTTTGATGAACAGGAAGTAGAAGCTGCCCCCAGCAATGATGCCCCCGTGGACACAGGGCTCTGAGCCTGGTGATCCCTTCCATTGCTCTGCTGAAGGACCCTGGGAGAGTGGCTGAGGGTTTTCTTTGAGGCACCTGATTTGTAAATATCCACAGGATCCCCATCCCTGTGGTGCTGTATTCCTGCAAGAGAAGGGAGCAGGGACATTGCCTTGGGTGATTTTTGAGGGATGCTCTGCAGGGAGCACATTGGAGCATGGCTTTCCTCCTCCCTCCTGGATCCATGTGGCTCCAAGCAGAGCAGCTGGGCTCAGTTCTGATCCACAGCTCTATTCCCCACGGAATGACCCTCATTGCCTCAGCCCCACGGAATGAACTCCATGTCCTTTGGCTATGCAGGTGAGTTTCATGGTGGTTTGAGGGATCTGTTGGCTGCGAACAGTGTGCCACCTTAAGCCTTGGGGAGACATCCAGCACAGGGAGGCTGTGATTTCCCAAATCCCTTTGGGGCTGCTCCCTCTCCATTGCAGGACAGGGGTTGGGATCACACAGAGCATCCTTCCCCTTCTGTCCAGAAGAGCCAGCCCTACATTCCCAGCTGATGAGAAGAGACACCAGGTAGGGCTGCAGAGCTGGGGAGGAACAGCAGCATTTCCTTGTTCTTTCCGTGGGAATTTGGAACATTCTTTCATTCCAGAATGAAAGCATTTGGAGTAAAGTGCAGGGTTGATGGTGAATTCCACTGAGCCCTTGTGCCTGTGACCAAAAACGAATATGGAATATGGAAATTCACATCACCAGATGCTTGGCCCATTGAATTTCACAGGAAAGAGGTGGTTATGCTGCTGTTCTGCACAATGGGGCCATCCTCTGCTTCCCCAGCATCAAGGTCCAAGGAAGCCCTGGACCACCTCCATCCTCAACCTGGCCATCCTCAGGAGGAGCTGAACAGAGACTCTGAACAGCAGCTTCAGCCAAAATCCATCTTGTACTCCTCTTTGTCCTTTTGTAACTGCCCCTAAAATTAAGGGGGTTTTTTGTCTTTTGTTTGTTTCTAATGTAGTAACTCCAAACCCCAAATTGGTTGAATAAAAAACACCCAGGCTTTGCTACAGAGCAAATTGTTGCCTGGTGAACAATGTCAGCAAATGGCTCATTTCTCACTTCCCACAAGATTTATCATTTTTAATACCCTCTGGACATCTCTTAACTGAAAGACAAGGCATGACCAGGTGTCCTTGGAGGAGTATGATGCTTGTATCCCCAATCATCTGTCCTCTGTGTGCTGTACATTGTGTTCTCTACCTTTAAGACTTGTTCTGAGAGTGCAGCAGGGTAGAAGGAGCACACAGTTTGTTTTGAAAAACAGTGTTCACTCCTCTGCGTTTTCTTCTTCCTCAGGATTGTGTGTTTGTCGGATGCACGGACAGGGGCCAGACTGAGGGGGTTTTTTGCTTTTAGTTAGTTTGGCTAGCTGAGGCAAAGAAGTTTCCTGGAATGGGTTTTTTTTTTTCCTTTTTCTTGGGACTGTTGAAACCTGCTCTGGACTGAAAACCCCAGAGGAGCACTGGGAAGCTGGCACCTGCAGCCCACTGCGGCCTGGACCTCCGGAGGGATGAATAAGGGACTGACCAAGCCCAGCTACACCCACGGCAAGGACTTTCTCAATTTGCCATCTGACTCCAGAACAAGAGGTTTTCTTGTTTCATATTATTCATTCTTTATGCTTGTGGGCATTTTGTCTGTTAATAAATTGGTTTTTCCACTTTTCTCTGAGGAAGTTTTTTCCCGGACTGGCTGGAGGGTAGGGGCCATTTGGGTTTGCTCTGCAGAGGAACCCCATTTGGAGGTTTCCTCCCAAATCTGCCCTAAACCGGGACAATACATTTTTTTGGCATGTTTTGGTGATTTGTTAATAATTGCACCCAGTTTGTTAGAGGAGGAATAGGGGATGAAGCCTTTCAGCCTTTCCTTTCCTTCTTCTCTTTTGAGTCAGTTACCTCACTCTTGGAGAATGTTCATTGTCCCCTGAATGTTAAAGATACCACCTTCCTGGTATTTCATCTGGTGAGCTTTCTCTCTATGGTTTGTAGCTTGTCTAGAGTGAGGTCTGAGATTTCCAGAGGGGCTGATGAGACCCCTGACCCAGAAGTAAACCCAGAAGTAGGCCCAGGTGTGGAAAATCCTGAGTGGTGTGGAGAATGGGAGAGAATGGGCTGGACCTTGAAGAATTTTCTGATCCCCCAGCTTGGGAATTTTCCCGTGAACAAATTCAGAACCCAGATGAGGGGGGGAAATATCTGGAGGAGAACTGCCATGATGACTCTAAGGAGAAAATGTTCATTGCAATAAGCTGGGCCCTGGCATACGCTTATCACACGCTGCTGGATACTGTAGGGCAGCAGACAGAGGCAAGGGGCAGGGAGATAAATCAGCAGCTCCCCCAGTCACTCAGGCTGCAGCCAACACCCCAGCTACTCAGACAGCAGCTACACCAGACAGGGAGCCTAAGACAGCAGCTACACCAGACAGTGAGGCCAAGACACTGGCAATTGCCCCAGTAAGGAGCACACACACAAAACCAATTGACCAGTGGATGATGATCCAGGTGAAGAACCCTCAACGCCTTCTGACACACAATCAGAAGCCCAACCAACTGATACACAGTCAGAAGCCAAAACAACTGATACACAATCAGAAGCTGAACAAACTGGCACAAGATCAGATGCCCAACCAGCTGGCACAAGATCAGGAGTCACTACTGAGTCCTTTTCCCGGAAGGTCCTTCGTGCCCTAAGAAAGGATTATGCTCAATGACCTGATGAATCTATAATGAGCTGGTTAGTCCATCTTTGGGATGCTCCAGTCAAGGTTACAATGGTGGATGGCACTGAAGCGAGGCATTTGGGATCCCTGTCACATGATCTGGTTATCGACCAAGGAATGATGAGGGAGGCTACCCCTCGCAGTCTCTGGGAATGGGTCCTGGGAAGTGAGGCACAAAGATACCTGTTTGCAGACCATCTCTATATGCAGCAAACCCAGTGGAAGACCATAGAACAAGGGATTCAACGCTTGAGAGAAATGGCAGTGGCGGAGATTGTCTTCTCAGATGACCTAAACACTAGGAACCCAGACTTGGTGCCATGTACACCTGTGATGTGGCAAAAACTTGTACAACTTGGGCCACAAGAATACTCCTCTGGATTAGCAAAAATGAAGTGGGATCACACGGAGGAGACCATGCTGGATATGGTGAAGAAGCTCCGAGCATATGAGTGGAAGAGGCACCAGGGATTGTGACTGACCCCGAGGCCCCGTGTATTTTGGGCATAGATCTCCTCCAACGTGGGTATTTCAAAGACCCAAAGGGACTCAGGTGGCGTTTGGGATAGTGGCTGTAGAGACAGTGGGTGTTAAGCAATTGAACACTTTGCCTGGACTATCAGAGAACCCATCTGCTGTAGGACTTCTGAAGGAGGAAGAGCAACGAGTGCCAATTGCCACTTAAACTGTGCATCACCGACAGTGCAGAACAACTCAAGATGCCATGATCCCCATCCACCAGATGATCCGTGAGCTGGAGAGCCAAGGGGGGGCTCAGCAAAACCCACTCACCCTTCAACAGCCCCATCTGGCCTGTGTGCAAGTCTGATGGAGAATGGAGACTGACTGTGGACTACTGTGGCTTGAATGAAGTGACTCCACCGCTGAGCGCGGCTGTGCCACACATGCTGGAACTCCAGTACGAGCTGCGGCCCTGTCAGGGTCTACACACATATGCGGGGGACCTGATGGTCTGTTTTAAGGATATCAGAGCGCAAAAGACACAGTGGGGGACAACTCAGTTTACTCAATCAAAAATGCACCTTTATTTAGAGCCAACAAATGCGATAGTGGGGAGAAAAATAAAGAACAGTAAGAAAGATAGGAAAGCGGGGAAGGGGATTACAGCTACCAACGTGGAGGGACGAGTCCTTGAGGCATAGAGATGCCTATAGACGCGAACTTCTCCAGGGGGGTTGTTCACAAAAGTGAGCGGGGGGGTATCCAGAGTTTTATAGGTTTGTCACGGCGGGAACCAAGGCGAGGGGCACAAAGCCAAAGTGGGAACCACCTGTGTTGGGGTTGGGTGTCCAGGAACAATCTGCAAACTGTACCGTACCTTCGGTACGAACAGACTGGTTTGGACATGCAGGCTCGGCTCAGTCCACTGTGACCAGTTCCATTGTTCTTGCACTCCATTCCCATGGGAATGCATACCAGTCCTCTGAGACTTGGCAAACCTTCCACCTCAACCAGGCCAGGGGCTCCCTTCAGAGTCTGGGGTCTCAGTCCACAATCTTGGAGACAGTCGTGAGGCATATCACATCCATGGACAGCCTCTGACACCCTGAGAGGACTGAGTCCGACAAAGGGACTCATTTCAAGGATAGCCTTATCAACACCTGGGCTAAGGAACATGGCATTGAGTGGGTGTACCATATTCCTTATCATGCACCAGCGGCCAGGAAAGATGAATGGTGCAATGGCCTGCTTAAAACCACCTTGAAGGCACTGGGTGGGGGGACTTGCATGAATTGGGAGATTAATTTAGCAAAGGCCACATGGTTGGTGAACACTCGAGGTTCCACCAACTGAGCAGGTCCTGCCCAATCTGAGCCCTTGCAAACAACAGATGGAGATAAGGTTCCAGTTGTACACATGAGAGGTATGCTGGAAAAAACTGTTTGGATTATTTCTGCCTCCAGCAAAGACAATCCCATCTGTGGGGTTGTCTTCACTCAGGGACCAGGTTGCACCTGGTGGGTGATGCAAAAGGATGGGGAGACCCAATGCTTACCTCAAGGGGACCTTGTTTTTGAGTGAACTACCCATGACAGTGTGTCTGTATCCATATCTGCATGTATATATATATAAAATTTAAAAATTTAAACTCAATATAATATGTTATTGTGGGGAAAAAATTCAGGGTGGATAATGTTGGGGGTTAGGTTAGTTCCTTTTTTACTCTAAAGATTTTTTCCCCATAAGTTACTGGGAGAGTAAGTACTGGGTGCTTAAAGGTGCCTGACCTAAACAAAGAGGTGGCCAAAAGCTTGGAGGGGGAGATGAGGACAGGGCTGGGGCAGCTTCACACTCTTAGTCTCGGAATCCCATTGGAGAGGACATGGGCAGGCTTCTGCTTGCTGTGGGAGGAGTTCACTGTCCCAACCGGGTCCGGTCCTGAGAAAATCTACCACCATCTGCTCGTGGGCCCTGAAACGCTCCTCGCCTCCTCCTGCCCTGTTGGGCTGGCCCTGTCCCGCCACCAAAGTTTCTTCTGCACTGCCCTGAGGTTTTTTGCTGTTCTGTAGCCCTGCACTCCCGGCCATGCCGGGACATCCCTGATGTTCCAGCTACCACCGGTAGAGCTTCTGATCATCCACCAGCCCAGGATTTTCCACTGTTCCAGCCTGGTGCTCTGGGATTCCCAAGAGATTGGACTGCCCAGGGCTTTGTGAAACAGAGCCCCTCAGGGTTCCTGGTTCTGTTATTATTATTGCTGTAGTTGTGGTTGTTTGTTTGCCTGGTTATACATACTAATAAATAACTGTTATTCCTGTTCCCATACCTCTGCCTGAAACCCCTTTTAATTATGTAAATTATAACATTTAGAAGGGGGGCCCTGGCCCTCCTTAGCAGATACCTGTCTTTCAAACCAACACCCCTGGTCTCTCATAGCTTTCACTGCATCATCAAGGGGATTGGCAGTAATTCGGGTGGGCTCTAAGTGCTGACAACCTGCCTGCAAGCAACTGATTGCTGTCCTTCCCTGGGGCTGTGTGAGCCTGCACTGCAATGAGAGAAATGGGAGTCCATGGCCCAGGGGTGCTCCCATGAGCCCAGGGCAGGTTTTGGCAAGGATTCTGGAGCTCCTCCCAGAATGGGAGTTGTTTCTGACAAACAGCCAGGTACCTCACCAGCCCTACCAGCACTGCCAGCATTCCAGTGCCACCAGCACCACCAGCAGCCCTCTGCTGCTGGAGGGGCCATGATCTCTCACAGAAGATAAACAAGGAACGGTAGAAACCTGTCAGGAGAGGGAAGGCAGTTGGAAAATGGGACATTCTGCATGGAAGACGTTTCTAATCAGGAGGAATTGAGAAGCCATTTGCAAAATATTTCATTTGGACCTTTTGACATAGGCTTTCTCTGACTTTATCCTAGAAAAAAAACCCAAGATAAGTAACTCTGAGGAAGTGAAATTCTGAGTAGCTAAAGATGAAATTTCTGCATCCCTCGTGACTGCACTGAGCCATGGGAAACAGCACCGGCATAGTGCATGAAGAGGAGCCAGCAGGACAGGACTGGGGAGATCCTGGTGATCTGGGCACTTTCTCCTTCATGTTATTGACCTGGGACGATCTGCTTTAGGATATTGATCCCAAAGCTGCACAAGGTACCAGGAAGCTCTGCTGATCTGCACAGACCCCCTTTGCCTGCTGCTGCCCCACTGGGAACAGGTCAGTGGAATGATTTGCCTCCTCCCTACCCCACCTCCCTC
>VZDJ01001034.1:250805-270118 GCA_008694505.1 Cyanoderma ruficeps | reverse complement strand
TGCCGGCACTGGAGGAGGGGGGGGGCACAAGAAGCTGGGGAAAATCGGGAGATGGGGGTGACCCGGGAGAAGGAGGGATGGAAACAGGAGCTTCCCCGACGCCGGCACAGCGGCTCCCAAGGTGGGGTACGGGGGTGAGGGGGGACTTCCCCCCCCACACCGGGGCCCCGGGGAGGGGTCACTCTCTGTGAGGGGCCGCCAGGCCCGGGGACGTTCACCGTGATGGGGCGTGGGCCGCGCTTACCAGCACCGGGGGGACACAGGGAGGGGACGGGCAGAGGGACACACAGACACGGGGACAGACGGACACTCACCGGACCCCGGCCCAGCCCCGCCGCCGCCATCCCGGGGCGCGCGCCGGGGTCACCTCCCAGCTCAGCCAATCAGCGCGCGCCGATCGCGGCAGGGGGCGGGACAAGCACTTCGCCACGCGAACGCCCCCTGGCGGCTCGGAGGACCCTGGAGTGCCCCGCCGCCCCCGCCAGGGGTCCCCTCCCGACCCCCACAAAGGGTCCCGTCCTGTCCTCCCGAAGAGCCTCATCCTGACCCCATAAAAGGCCCCTCCCAACCCCTCAAAGGGCCTCATCCTGACCCCACAAAGGGTCCCCTCCTGAATCCCCCTCCAGGGGTCCTCCTGACCCCCCCCATGCCCTTAAATAAGGTCCCATCCTGCCTCCGCCACCATTTCCATATTCAGGATCACATCCTGACCCCCCAAAGGATCCCATCCCGCCTCTCATCCCATGGATGGAGCCCCATCCTGATCCCCACGCCCAAAGGGACCCCGTTCTGCTCTGCCCCCGCCTTTCTCATACCCAGAACCCCATCCAGACCCCCAATCCCAAAAACCCCAATCCTGTCCCCCATTCCCACACCCAGAGCCCCATTGCGCCCCTCTCCCCCCTCCATTCCAGCCCCATTCCAGCAGGAATTTCAGCAGAAAAAGCCATACAAGCCTCATGTTGAGTGCAAAAAATAAATATAAAATTTATTAAAACACCCACAATATTTTAAAGATATCAGGAATAATACAGCCCACGGCCCCGTGGCCGCGTCAACTCAGAATAAAATACAAATTAAAAAAAAAAACAAAAAACAACAACAACAGAAAAAAACAAAAACAAAAAACAAAACCAAAACCAGAGGGGAGGGGGAGGATCCAAACTTGCAATTTTTAGGCATCCTAAAAAATAAATTTATTGAAACACTGGGGGAAAGGGTAAAAGAAAAGAAGGTTAAGGGGGAAAAACAACACAGAGAGGGGGAAAAGAAAAAGGGAAAATTATACAAAATAAAATTATCAGCATAAATTTACTGTCCTAGAAGTATCTACAGTTTAATACACATTAATCCTATTGCCTTGAGACATGGGAAAAAAATCTACCGGTCCTCAATCCGCCCTGGAAAAAAACTTCATTTCAAGTAACCACAGTCCCAAGCCGACCAAGAAATCTTCAAGTGTGAATTTTTCGGAGCCGCCGGGACACCCCTGCGGTGTCTCCCCCCTCCACCTGCCGCCATCCCACCTCCCCATCTCGATTATCCAAAAGAAAAAAGGCCCAACAAAAATGCTGAAACACCCGCCCCGCCTCCGACCGAATTCCCAAATCCGAGAAGAAACGGCGCTTGGTTTTTAAATTTGCAATTACCACCTCCTTTTCCTTCGCGCCGCAGTGCAAAAAGCNNNNAAAAAAAAAAAAACAAAAAAACCCCAAAAATTTTAAAAATTCCCACCAGCCAAAAAACCTCCTCGCTCCCAGAATCAAAATGAGGCTGAAATTCCGGCGGTTTTGTAAATCCCTGAAGGATGCGGAGAAATGAGGAAAAACCCGGGCGGAAAGGGAAAAAGAGGAGGGCTAAAACTAAGAGGGGAAAAATGAAGGAGGAAACACGGCTGCGAAAGGATCCCTGATTTCGGAAAAGCTTCACCCCGGATTCGCTCATGGGGGCTGGGGGGGATGAGGTATTTGCCTGGGTGGGGGCGCGGCAGGGAGGAAGTAGCACCAATAAACCCCAAAAAAATGTAAAAAAAAAACAGAAGAAGGGAGGAAAAGGGGAAGAGAAAGAGCCGGGCAGAAGCGGGATGAGTGAGGCGGGGAGGGGACGAGAGCGAGGAGCTGTGGGAACGCGGGGCTGAGCCTGGACAGTGCTGGGCTGGACACGAGCTGGACACGGGATGGACACAGAGATGGATGTGGTGATGCACAAGGGCTGGACAGAGACATGGACACAGAGATGGACACGGGGCTGGACACTGGGATGGACACAGGGATGGACACAGGATGGACACAGAGATGGACACGGGGATGGACATGGTGCTGGACACAGGGACGGACATGGGGCTGGCACGGTGCTGAGCACCAGGAGTGTGGGGTTGGTGCTGCAGGGGAACAGTGCCAGGACCGGGCCCGGCCAGGCAGTGCTGGGATCTGTGTGGTGCCATGGGGGTGCCCAGTGCCTGAGCAGCACCGAGCTGTGTGCCGTGCTCGTGCGGGGTGGGCAACCACCGTGTCCATGCTCTGTGCCCAACCACCGTGTCCATGCTCCATGACCAACCACCGTGTCCATGCTCCATGACCAACCACCGTGTCCATGCTCTGTGCCCAACCACCGTGTCCATGCTCCATGACCAACCACTGTGTCCATGCTCTGTGCCCAACCACCGTGTCCATGCTCCATGACCAACCACCGTGTCCATGCTCCATGCCCAACCACCATGTCCAGAAGCCGTGTCCAAGGCCCATGGCCAAGCACCGTGTCCACATGCCTTGGCTCAGCACCACGTCCACACATTGTGGCCAAGCACCGTGGCCGAGCACCAGGTTCACACATGGTGGCCAAGCACCCTGCCCAGGGCGCGTGGCCAAGTGCCGTGTCCATGCGCTGTGCCTGAGCATCACCATTGAGCACCATGGTCAAGCACCATGTCCACAACACCTGGTCAATCACATCATGGCCGAGCACCATGGCCAGGGACCATGTCCAAGCACCATGGCAGAGCACCCATGTCCACGTCCCACATCTGAGCACTGTGTCCACCCACCATGTCTGAGCACCATGTCCACAGTGCATGGCTGAGCACCACGCCCAAACACCATGTCCACTCACCAGGTCCGAGCACCATGCCCAAGCACCATGTCCACTCACCAGGTCCGAGCACCATGTCCATGCACCATGTCCACACACCCTGGCTGAGCACTGTGTCCACACATCATGTCTGAGCACCATGTCCGAGCACCATGTCCACGGTGGCATGGCTGAGCACCGTGCCCGAGCACCATGTCCATGCACCATGTCCGAGCACTGCAGACAAGCACTGTCCACACGCCCTGGCCGAGCACTGTCCACACATCATGTTCACGCACCACAGCTGAACACCATGTCCACAGTGCATGGCTGAGCACCATGCCCGAGCACCACGTCCATGCACCATGTCCATGCGCCACGTCCGAGCACTGTGGTCAAGCACCATGTCCACACACCATGTCCGAGCACCACGGTAGAGCACCATGCCCGAGCACCATGTCCATGCACCAAGTCCAAGCACCAAACACAGCACCACGTCCACGCACCATGTCCAAGCACCATGTCCATGATGCGTGTCCAAGCACCACGTCCAAGCACCGTGTCCAAGCACCGCAGTCGAGCACCAGGTCCGAGCACCGCATCCAACCACCGCGGTTGAGCACTGCGGTCGAGCACCATGTCCAAGCACCCATGTCCGAGCACCATGTCTGAGCACCACATCCATCACATGTGGCCAAGCACTGGGACCAAGCACCATGTCCACACACCATGTCGAGCACGATGCCGAGCGTCACGTCCAAGCGCTGCACTGAGAACCACGGCCGAGCGCCACGTCCGAGCACTGTGTCCACAACGTGTGGCTGAGCACTGTGCCTGAGCACCATGTCTGAGCACCACACCCGCAAGGTGTGGCCGAGCACCGTTCCTGAGCAACACGTCCAAGCGCTACGTCCATGACCTGCGGCCAAGCACCACGACTGAGCACCACGTCCATGATGTGTGGCTGAGCACTGAGCCTGAGCACTGAGTCTGAGCACCGCGTCTATGATGTGTGACCGAGCATCGTGTCTGAGCACCACATCCAAGCACCGCACCCACCACGTGTGGCCGAGCACCATATCCGAGCACTTATGTCCATACGCCACGTCCGAGCACCCTGTCCGAGCACTATGGCCGAGCACCATGACCACACACCTGGCTGAGCACCCTGTCCAAGCGCTGCAGCCAAGCACCGAGACCACACACCTGGCCGAGCCCCGCGCCCGGACGTCACCTCTGAGCACCTCATCCCAGGACCACACCTGCACCCAGATCCACAGGGAATGGCTCCACTACGACCCTGGCTGGCGGCACACCTCGGATGCGGCACCTCTTTCAGTTTGCATAAACCCAACCGGCTCCCGGCACGCCTCGAGCTGTCGCTCCGGAAAACTAAACTTCCTTCTCAACGACATTGCTTTTTTTTTTTTTTTTAATCTTGGTTCCTTAATTTGATATATACATTAGTAGCACCTCAGCGAGATGGAATCAGGCAGAAGCGTGATATAGTTTGTTAAAACACCATAGCACCGTTTGTATTACAAGATTTCATTTAATAAAAATATGCCTCATAGGGCCAACAAAGCGTATTCCAGTATTAAAAGGAAAAAATCAGCAATTGAGGCACCTCAGGGATTCTGGTTTCCTTCTCCTTCTCATGCCTCATCCCAAGAGCATCGAGATGGGGGGGACCCAAATTGCATCCCCCGTTTCCTGCCCGAGGCGAAGCATCGCGGCCAGAAAAACCAAAGCAGGACAAAGGAGCCGGTCGGGGCTCCCTGTGCCAAGCCCTCCCTGGGGTTTCTACTGTGGGTGTTGTTCTAGCACCATTGTGGCCAAGACCTGCTGCAAAATCAGGTCCCCACATCCCACTCTCTAAAAACATCCCTCCCCCCGAGCTCCGTGACCCCCGTGGCTT
The DNA here is from genome assembly GCA_008694505.1 of Cyanoderma ruficeps. NCBI lineage: Eukaryota > Metazoa > Chordata > Aves > Passeriformes > Timaliidae > Cyanoderma > Cyanoderma ruficeps. Next base: position 265,134 of record VZDJ01001034.1, on the reverse strand, counting down.
CGGCACAGGCAGGACGAGCGCAGCCGCCAGGACGGGTAAAGGGAAAAGATTTTGCTTGGAAACAGCCTCTCAGCAGCAAGGGGTAAAGAGCTGTGCATAGATTTCGAGTTTGTGTAGAAGTCTGAAGCATGCGAATTTGTAATGACTGAGAGTTGAGGTAGGTTAGACATTTATGTAGTGTAAAAAAGTGAGACTGCAGCAGTTCTCGCTCCCCGACCCGCAGCGCCGGCAGCTCCCCACTCTCCCGGGCTGAACCTGCCGGGGCCAACGCCACGCCGGACCGACCTCTCCCTGCACCAAAAAACCTCTGAGGAAGCAGGACTTAGACAGGTTACACGGACCATCGGCTTCTCCGAACGCTCCTTTTCCTGACGCTCGCCCCGCCGGGCAGAGCTCCAAGGCACCCCCGTCACACCAGCCAGCGACCCTGGGCGACGCCAACGAGGCCGGCACCCGAATCCGGCCCCGGATCGGCCGGGTCCCCTCTCCGCGATCCAAACCACAGCGACACGGCGGGTCCCCGGCATCGCCCACAGGCATCCCTAAAATCTGACTTGCTGTCGACTCTTACAATCCTGATATGCTATTAGGTATTTATAAGAAAAGCGGGAATAGCTTGTTGAGTTTCCTTGTCAAATATACGTGACTTTACAGATTATGGTTAAAAAATGAACCAAAAAAAAAAAATTAATTAATGATGAAGGACGGACAAAGCATGTTAAATATTCTGCCAGTATTTACAGTTCTCCCACGATAATCTTGTTTAAAACATACTGCTTCAAGTTGGGGGGAGTGGAAGGAGAGGAAAGAGGGGAGTTGTTTGCTTTTTAAGTTTCGCTTTCATTTTTTTTAAATCTAGGTGAAAGTGCTTTTAAAAAAATTTCTTTCCCTATTTACAGGTTTAAAATCAGACCATGTAAATGTTCAGGCTGTTTTACCGAGATCCTGCTGATCCGTGCCCGTGCGTGAGGGAAGGAGGGTGACAGTAAACACGAGGTGATCCCGCACGGTGACGGCGTCGGCGCTGCCTCGCTGGCTCTCCAAAAGGCACCTCAAAGTGCAAAAGCAACGAACCCACCCAGAGAGGCTGGCCCCCGGCTCTGGCCACGCCGTGTTCCCGGTGAGCCGCGGGGCAGCTCGGCCGCACTCCATCCGTCCTGGCACGGCTCTGGTGCCGGGTGGGAAGTCTCAACTGAGAGTGTTCGAAAAGCACCACGCAGTTGTCATCGTTGCTGGGTTATTGGTTGGGTTGGGTTTTTGTTTTGTTTTTTTTGTTTGTTTGTTTTTTGTGGGAAGAACGGCGATCCGTAGGAAGGAAGGATGGCACCCGGGGAGAGAAAGAGCACCGAGCCCCGGCGGCACTGGCCGCAGCTCGCCGGCACCAGCAGGGAAGGCAGACCCGGCGGGGTTTTGGCCAGCCAAGTCTTGGGATTTGCTCTTCCCAGAGCCGATTGCACGGAGAAAGTCCCCCAGAGACGGAAAGCACCAGACTTTAGCAACAGTGATGTACAGAGAGCAACACTTGCTATTCACAGTTTGGGGTTGATTTGTGGTTTTTTTTCCTGTTTTTTGTATTTTTTTTTCTTCTGTTTTTGTCCCGTCGGCTCCTATGGAGATGCCGCCGCTGCCGCTCGCCCTGGAGCTATGGGCAAAGGAGCCCCAAGTCCAAGCCCAAGTGCAGCCCCTCGGCAGCGGCGTTCCCCAGCCCGGACGTGTCCTGAGGTCTCCGGCGCCAGGAGAGACGCCGGCTTACTCCATGGCGGCAGAACCGATCCTGCCAGAGGCGAGGAGCCGAGCAGAGACGCGCCGTCCCGGGACAGCCCACTTGCTCGCGGGCTCCCATTGCTGTGAGAAAGGACTCCTCAAGCTGCAAAATTGGTATTTTTAGGTCCTTGGAATAAAAATTGGATGTTCAGTGTGTCTGGCTGACAGTAAAGCACACGGTCCCACCAGCGCCCACGCGGCAGAGCTGGAGGGAGTCACCTCTTGCCTTTAAGCTGGTTTGGTGTTCAGGTTGGTTTGGATTCATGATTAGGGTGGTTTTTTTATGTTGGCTTCTCTCTTGAAGATCGGCTTCATCGTTGTCATTGGAGTAAAAAATAAAATAAAGTCAAATCCAACAAATAGGCCATTTTAAGTGGAATTAAAAACCTCTCCTTGCGAAAGGACGCTAGGAAATTCATCCGAGGCTAGATTAAAAAACATGGAGATATAAATATGAGATTACCTAAAATCATCAAACAGCATCATTCCTCTTGGGTTTTTTAACCAGGTTTTGCTTGGTTTGCCAACTCCTTGTCGGGCGCAGCTCTCCGATGGCATGAGCCCGCGCCAGCTCCGCTGCTCCCGAGCGTGCACATTGGGTTAGTTTCCTATGGGTTGGAATTTTTTTTTGTTGTGTGGTTGATGTGTTTCACTTCAGTTTTATCTATTTACTTTTGTTTTCTTCTCCCCCACACCCAAGGAGAAAGCACCACGAAGCAACGCCGGGCTCCGGCGCTGCTGAGGGTTGAGGTAAGATGGGGCCATGGCGGTCGCTTCCATTTCAGATCCAGCGGCTGTAGGGGCCCGTCACCTTGGTGTAGGCGTAGGAGGACACAGTGATGGCAGAGTTGGTGGGGATGGCCACCGCCTGCCGTGTGGGGACCGAGTCCCTCCTCTCCTTGCTGGGTGTCTCAGTCGCCAACGCGCCTCCCCACTTGCGCTTCTTGGCAAAGGCTTTGGCGTCCGGTGGCAGCCCCAGACGCGCTGCCTCCTCCTGCCGGGCCCGAGCCCGCTCCGCCAGCTGCTTCACCTTGGCCTCCCACAGCGCCAGGCCGTGGTTGGGCTGGTTCAAGTTCTTGTGTTGGTAGAAGACAAGGGAGATGCGGGTGGGGTGGCAGCGGTTGGGTTTCTTCAGTGGGGTGGTGGCGTGGAGCTCGCGGCGGGCGCACTCGATGAGGATGGAGCCGTGGGCGGGCGCCACGGCCACACCGCCAATGTTCTCATCCAGGAAATTGTGCTCACTGTCTGACCACTCCTCTTCCTCTTCCTCCTCCTCTTCCTCCTCCTCTTCCTCTTCCTCCTTCACCGCCTTCTCTGGCAGATCCTCCTCCAGTCCAAAGGGGTCCCACGGCTTCTCCTGGCGGGGTCCTGCCACCCCCTTCTCACCCACCGCTGCATCCCACGGCTTCTCTGGCGGCCCCGGGCTGGGTGCCGGTGTCCTCCGCTCCTCCACCTTCACTGAGCCCCATGGCTCCTCAGGGAAGCTCGGGAGCCCTGGCAGAGCTGAGCTGAACCCCAGTGACCCCAGCAGGCTCGGGGTGCCTGTGCCGGCCAGCGCCGTCTCCCCCAGCTTGCACGGGCTCCACGGTTTGGGCAGCAAACCTGAGCCATGTGCCGCTGCCGCTGTAGGCTCTCCCGCCAGGACACTGGACCATTGCTTCTCTGGTGGCGGCAAGCGCACGGCGGCGTCAAAGGCGCTCAGCTTCTCCTGCCCGCCCGAGCCTGGCGCCAGCGTGCTCCACGAGCCTTCGGCCATGTTAGTCCTCTCAGGGGAAGCTGAGCCCTGGGGCGCCTTGAAGGGGCTCCACCGCTGCTCCGGTGCCGTGCCGTGCGCAGGGACGGCTGGCAGCGTTAAGCCAGTGCCGGGCATGGCCGCAGCGCTGGGCAGGGGCTCAATGGCAGGTGGGGGGTCTGGAGGCTCCTGCTTGATGGGCCGGCTGTCAAAACAGTTCTGTGCAAATGATGGTGCCTCCTCCGAGCCCGAGCTAGTCCTGTGTGCCCCGGCCGTTGCCGCCGCTGCTTTCTGCTGGCTGGTGTAGCGGTTGGCTCGCTCGTAGGTGCGCTGGTGATGGTTTTTGCTCCGCACGCTGTGCGGGATGGGCTCGGGAAAATTGGTGTTCCCGTAGGTGTGGTTGAGGTTCTCCTGCAGCACTGAGATGTCGGGCTTCTTCTCGTAGCTGTTGCTCACCCAGCTGCTCCCGCTCCTCTCGGGCGCCCCATAATTGAGAAACTGTGAGGGGAACACGTGGTTGCTGGAAAAACCGTAATACCCGAAGGAGGGAAGTGAGAACTTGGAGTGAAACCCGTTCACGGAAGGCAGATTGGGCTGTGCATAGTAGGAATGGTAAGAGTAAACACTGTTCATGCTGTACGGGTCAGAGGGCCGGCAGCTGCCCAGCACCGAGTAGCTCTCCACCACTGCATTGCCGTTGTACTTGAAGGAGTTGTAATGGCTCTGGGGTTCCACCTTGATGGAAGGTTTCAGCGGCTGCGGGGGTATCCCGCCTTTCAACGCCATACCTGCGGGACAGCACACACAGCCCCCATGACCTGCCGGCCGAGGAAAACACCAGAGGGGAGCCACGACCCCAGAACAGTTGGCCAGACTCAGAAATCCCACAGTGATGGGTTTGCCAGCCAACTGCAGAGGCTTGCCACCACCTGGGGCACTGACATCGATTCGCACCTTTGGGAAAACCCAGGTGACACAGAGATGTCATCCAGCACCACAACACAACAGCCCAAGGAAGTCCCCAACCACATCCCCATCCCCTCATGCGCTTTCTAGACAGCTCGGGGCAGCAGGTCCTCACCTCTGCCCCTGTTACCTGCATTTGGCTGGAGCGTGGGGAGCTCGAGCGCTTCCTGCTTGATCTTCTCTGGCGTCATCAGCTTCTCTTTCTGCAGCTTCTTCCTCTCAGCAGCAGCTCTCCTGGCTTCCAGCTGCCGCTGCCGGCAGGACTTGGCAGGCTCAGGCAGCTTGCGGACCTCGCGAGGGAAGGACGTGAGCACCTGGATGGCCCCGCTGCCCACCTTGGCATTTTGGTTCTCCTCGCTGCCAAATTCATCCGTGCTAGACATCTTGTAGAGGGGGAGGACATGCAGCTGCTCATCTTCAGGAATTTTCCCCACCACACGATTGTCTTCCTTCGTCAGCGTGCAGACCTGGCCAGAGCAGGTGCTGTTAGTGGGATGCTGCTGGATGGGGCCTGTGCTGGCCAAGCCAAAACCTCCCACTTCTTCCCCACACTGACACGAAGCCACACCACCCTGGCATCCCCCCAGCCTGCTCTGGTCCCCAGCCAGTATTTGGAAACCTCCCATGGGGTTTCGGTTGGACGAAAGTAGATGCTGACCCTCTTAGATCTGAGCAGCTCATGCGAGGTGTGCCCACAGCAAAGACCTGGAGTCATGAGGGTGGGACAACTGTGGATGTAGCCTCTCAAACAGGAGCATCCCAAATTAAGGGGGAGCACCTTGAAAAGCCCTGCCCAGTGCTTGCTTACCACAGTGCAGCCATTGTAGAGGTTATGCTGGTCCTTGTGGGCGTGAGCACAGAAGTCCATGCACGCTGTCACTCCCGAGAATGGCCTCCCCTCCTTCAAGCCCAGCCGGCAGTCGATCGCTACATCCTCGTTGGTGACCTGTGGAAGGAGGAGCTGGTTACCCAAAATCCCCAACCACCACCACCCCGCACCTATGCCAGGTGCGTGGCCGCCGTTGCCACGGGATGGGATGACCAGGACCTGGTTTTGGTAGGCTTGCGGCGCCAGCCTCTTGTAAAGTGGAGCAACCTCGGTGGCCAAGTCCTGAAAGCTTCTCCGGAGCAGCTCTTCCTGTGGTAGGGAAAAGAGGAGGGTGTTACCCACGGCTTTTGGCAGTAGGGATGGAATTGGGACAGAGCCCACACACACCACACAGCATCCAACCCTTCCCACGATATCCGCCATGGCACAAAGCATGTGACTTAAATCCTCATGAAGATTTGGCTGTTCAATCTCCAGCCTCCCTGTCTGTTGTGCTTTCACTCGCTCAACCAAAGGGCCCTCTTGCTCTTCCCTGGGATTTCTACAGAGGCCCCATTCGTGCCACCTTTCTTTGCCTCATCTCTCTAGTCCATAAAAAACGCCACAAGGAATCCTTTTTTCAGAGTCCTGAAAGGAAAGGAGCTCCAAACCACGCCACTCCACCCACATCACCCACCTCTTTGGGATTGTCTCCCACCAGCCTGAACTTGCGGGGAGTTTTGCTGCGGGCATATTTGCAGCCGTTGAAGTACATGCTCCAGGAGCAGCCGAAGGAGAAGGAAGCACCACAGGTGTTGGGGTCCTTGCCTTGGCAGGCGCAGGTCCGGCTGCAGGGGGGGGACATGGCGGAGAAGTGTCAGCCACTGGTGCCGGCAGCTCTGGGAACAGGAGGGAGCCCCATATCCCATTCCTGCATCCCACTGCTGCATCCTGTTCCCACATCCTGTTCCTGCACCCTGTTCCCACATCCCATTCCTGCATCCAGTTCCCACATCCCACTCCCACCCCGTCTCCCCAGCCTGGAGCATGCTGGTGGTGGGACTTACTCGTCATTGAGGCCGCAGCGGCGGCTGGTGGGGTTGCCGTACTTGGTGAGGGTGTCAGTGAGCTCCTGGTACAGCGTGTCCCCCAGCGTGCGAGGAATGCCCTCCCAGGCCAGGATGAGGATGATGATGACGGCGTTCTGGCAGTGGTGGCCGGCCCGGTGTCGCACCAGGCACAGCAGTTTCTCCTCTTGGTTGTGTCTGCGGATCACCTGGGAAACAGAGGGGCCAAGTCAGATCGCTCCATTAAACACGTCCCAGGGTAGAGAGAATCCCAAAAGTGGGTCCTGGATGTCCTGGATGCCTTCCCCAGTGCCATTGGAGGGGCAGAGCTGGGCATGTTCCCATGGCTGCATTCACCCCATGGGCTTTGGGAGGCTGGGGGGAGCTGCTGGCACTGGACACGCCATTCCACAGGTGCCGAGGGTGGGAAGCCCCAAGGAGTTTCTTTGGGGGTGGATGCAGATCTCACTTCCTCCTTGCCAGCCACAAATCCAGCATCCCTCCCCGGCCCACTGTGGCCACACCAGCAGGGGAGCTCTGGGTGTATGGAGGCCACAAGTTCAGGGAGGCTGCAAGCGGGATGAGAGGCACTCACCCACTTGGCGATGGGGCAGCCACGGGAGCTCTTGCCCTCCTTGCCCGTGTAGATGACCTTCTCGATGCGGATGGCCTTGCCCTTCTCACCGTACCTGCCGAGGGATGGGCATCAGCCCCACAGCCCCCCCACACACGAGAGCCCCACTGGCCTTCATGGGCCCCTCAGGAGCCCCCACTCACCCTCACAAACACCCACTTCCCTGACAAGACCCCACTCACCCTCACCAGACACAACTCACTCTCAAGCCCTCAGTCTCTCAAGCTCCCACACACTCTCACGAGTCCCCACTCACTTTCTCAAGCCCCTGTTCCCTTGACAGGACCCCACTCACCTTCTCAAGCCTTCTCCTGACAGGACCCTATCCACTCTATCAAGTCCTCAGTCCCCTGACAGGATCACACTCACTCTTTCAAGCCCCTACTCGTTCTCTCAAGCACCCCTCTCTAGATAGGACTTCACTCACCCTGATAGGACCCCAGTCATTCTCTCAAGTCCCCCCTCCCCTGACAGGACCCCAGCCCCTCCTGCCCTCACAGCCCCTGTGCTGTGCCCTGTGGTGAGGGGCTCTTACCGCTCCTCCATGAGCTCCCGGATGGAGGCCACGGTGGGCCCCGAGCCCAGGTGGGTGTAATACGGCCCCTCGTCCTTCTCCACGATTTGCTCTGCGGAGACAGGAGCGGGGACAGAGATTTTGGGGTTTGCATCTTTGCTGGCTGCCCCAAAGGGGCAAACACCTGTTCCAAACACCTGAATTCCCTTAAACTGAACACTTCTGCACTAAAAATCAAGGACTTGTTAAACAGCAACTCCTCATTCCCTGCTCTGGAAGATTCTGCCAGCACTGAAATGCTGCTGGGGAATGGACCCTCACCCATTGACATCCACCCCTTTCTGGGACCCAAAACTCCCCCTGAGCAGCCACAGCCCTTCCAAGCACCCTGGCAGTGACCACAGCTCCATCCAGAGAATCTGCTCTGGCCACTCGAGCTCTGCTGAGTGGGAGATTCAGATTCCAAACCCGCTCCACATCCTGGACCCACTGCTCCCCACCAGCTCCCACCCAGGGCTCCTGTCCGGAACCTCTCACAGGCACCAGCCCAGCTGGATGCTGCCAGAGCCATCACAGGATGATCTGGGGGCAGGAAACTATTGCTGCCTGCTTCAAGCTTTCCCAGAGGATTTGGGGATGCTCATGGGATGCCCTGAGGTGGCTGAGCCTTTGCAAGGAAGGAGCTGCTGCATGGGGGAGAGGCAGAAGGATGAGGGGGCTATAGGAGAAGGATTTGGGCTACAGGGGACGGATCTGAGCTAAAGGAGAAGGATTTGGGCTACGGGAGAAGGATACAGGCTACAGGAGAAGGATTTGGGCTACAGAAGAAGAATATGACCTACAGGAAAAGGATATGGGCCACGGGAGAAGGATGCTGGGGCTGCAGGAGGATCTTGGGGCTGCAGGAGGATCCTGGGGCAATAGGAGAAGGGAGCTGGAGCTATAGGAGTATAGTGGGGCTGTAAGACAGGGATACTGAGGCTACTGGGAGACACTGGGGCTGCAGGAGGTTCCTGAGGCTTCAAGAGAAGGATGGTGAAGCTGTGGGAAAAGAGTGTTCAAAATACAGGAGAAGCATGCTGGGGCTGCTGGAGGATTCTGGAGCTTCAGAAGGACACTGGAACTACAGAAGGATCTTAGAGTTACAGGAGATGGATGCTGGAGCTGCAGGAGGATACTGGGGCTACAAGAAGAAGATCCTGGGGCTGCAAAAAGAGGATCTTAGGGCTTCAGGAGAAGTACACTGGGGCTGCAAGAGAAGGACACTGGGATACAGCCCTGCAACCAACACACAACCCTTCACACAACAAACCTCTGGGGGCTTTCAGAGCACAAAGGAGCCAGTGTGGGAAGCGATGGATGCCCCAAGCAGCCCCACGGTGTGGGGTGCATCCCCAGCACACCAGGATGTTCCAACACCACCGAGTGGGATGCATCCAGCACTCCAGTCAGGGCTGATCTGTCTTTGCAACCCTCTGCTCTCACTGCCCTGATTTTCATTCCTGTCATGTCCAGCTGGCTGGGAGCCAGGCTGAGGAGAAAGCCGGGCTCAGCTGGGCTGCAGCTGTCCAGACAGAGATCAATACGGGACGCGTGGAAAAGGCTCATTTTATTACAGCCTCCAACAGCACCCGCACCCAATAAAGCACCGAGCCCAGCTCCTGCTGCATTTCTTTCTCCCACAGCTTTTCCTTGAGAAAAGAGAGAAGTGGAAGGGGGGGAATCCCCCCTCTCCCAGCCCCTAAACCAATCTTTTCCTGGCAAACTCTGAGACTGGGTTTGAGTGGCTTCAGAAAAGCTTGCCCTCCTCTCTATGGAGTTTGGGCCCATTCCTGCTGCCATTTACAAGCAAATAGATAAATAATCATAAGCCCCACTAATGAAGTGCAGCTTGTGCTTAGCCCAAGGCCTCCTCTCTCAGCAGTGGGGGATTCATTTTTCCAGCTGGATGCCCCAAATCCTCACCCTGCTGCTCCCAGAGGAGCACACAGGTCCAACCTAAATATTGGGGAGGGAATATCCAGCTCCCCATATCCGAATGGAGGTGGACTGAAAGGACTTGGTAGGAATTCTCTAGCACTTGCTGCAAAGTCTAACAAAAGCCAACACACAAAAAAAAGAACCATAAAAAAACCCACAAATCCAAGAGTTTGGTGATTTTTCCCCAGTGGGACTGGCCAGCGAACAAGGCAGCATCCCAGCAGCTAGTACTTCTCCAGTGATAAGCACAAGCATCAAGCCAAAGTTTAGGTTACTCAAAGCAACGTGAACCAGCTAATTTGGCTGAAAATACCAGGAATAACCAGGTGAGAGGGGGTTTAGGTGGGTTTTGGCACTGGGGCCACCATGGATTCATGGGATTCAGCTGGTTAAGGTCAAATAAAAGGCAAACTCAACAGTCCTTTGGTTTTGCTGCTCATCCAACCCCCTTGCCCCCAGCACAGCCAGTGGCACCAGTGCAACCCCTGTGCTGGCGCAGGCAGGCACTTGGGATTTCCATCTAACTGTAAAAATAAGAGAGGAGAAGAGAAAGAAAAAGGGAGATCCACAGCACTGGGGTTTCACCACATGAGTGCCTTACCTCCCCAGAAACTGGGGCTTTGCTGGCCCCATGGCTTCACTCCATTATCTACCCAGGTCAGTCCCACCCTGCAATGCCACCTCCTCACTCTGCCACCCTCCTCACCACCCCCCAGCACGGCTGCTCACTTACCAACACAGTCACAAGTGGGGAATTCTGCCTGTGCCCTCTTGGCCGGGGTGTCCAGGAGGCTTTTGGTCGGCGTGTCCAGGTATTTCAGTGGAGACTCCAAAAAACCGCTCAGGGTCGGTGTCAGCGGCACCTCGTCCTTGGTGGGTGTTCTGTGGACATCGTCCACGTCTTGGTTTTGGCTTTCCTCAGAGTAAAAACACGTGGTAGACACCACGGTGATAGCACCAGAAGATTCGATTTTGATCTGTTTGGGGGAGCGGGCAGTGAAGGGTGGCTCTGACAGCAGCCCCTTCCCTGGAGAGACGCTTTTGGGTCTGGCTTGGGGAGCGCTGCTTGGAGCTGGAGTGGCGGCGGCGGCGGCAGCGGTGGGGGACCCTTGCGGGGCTGGTGCTGGCCCCCCCGGCAGTTCAGCAGCCCCAGGGGCGAGAGGGGCAGGTGTCTCGGGGGGCGGCAGGCTGAAATTCTCCCCAAATTCAGCTTCAAATTGTCGGATGAGCTCTTCCAACTTGTCATCCACCATGATGGGCGCTGAGGTGGTCGGCAGGGGGGCAGCCGGTGCTTCCTCTGAGCCAGTCAAGCCTGCCGGCGCCATGTGAATTTGGGGGCCCCCCCCGGGGGCACCCCTTTCCTGAGAGTCGGAAGCTGGGGGGACGCCGTTCAGGGGGTTTGGTGGCGGGGGGCGTGCGGTGGGCAGGGGTAGTGCAAGAGGCTGGTGCGGGAAGGCCGGCGGCGGCTCCGTTTGCATCTCTTCGGCGGGGGGTTCGGCGAGGGGTTCGGCGGGCGCCCGAAACCCCTCCAGGCTGATCTGCCAGAGGGGCGGGAAGAGCGGCTGCGAGTCCTTCTGCTTCGCCTTCTTGATCTGCACTTGCTTGCGGACAGGTTTGGCTGGCGGGGGCTTTTCTGGCGGCGTTTTCTTCTTCTTCTCTTTGGGCTGCTTTTCAAAGGGCTTGGGGGGCGCGGCCGGGGCACTGGGAGCCCACCAGCCGCTCTGCCGGTCTGGGGGCGTTGCTGCCGCCGCCGCCAGGCTTTGCTCGAGGAAGAGGCTGCGCTTGTGGTGGAGATGCTGCTGCAGGACCAGCTGTGTCTTCTTGTGCAGGTCAGGCTCCGGTGGTGCCAGTGGCAAGCAGGGACCACCCGGTGCTTCTTTGCTGGGTGCTCGCTCAGGGGGTTCTGTTTTGGGGGCTGTCACTTTGCCGGCTGTCGCTTCAGGTCGCTTGAAAGCCGCCTTGATGTAGTCGTCAGCATTACCCAGCAGCTGCTCCAGCTCTGCCATGGGGTCTCCAGCCCCCACTGCTCCCTCGGCCTCCAGCCCCCAAGTGGCTGAGAAGTTCCCCTGCGGAGGTGCTGCACCAAAAAATGGCTCAGGTGCTGCTCCCGGCTCCGGCGGGTAACGGGGCTCATCCCCTCGCTGCCACGTGGCCCTCGGTGGGCCGAGGGGACTGGGGCCGAAGGGGACGGCAGGGGGTGGCGGGGGTGGCAGTGGCGGGGGCTGCCCATCGCCCGCGGGCTGGGGCAGAGCGGCTGAGAGCTGCGTGAGGGCTTCGATGGCTATGGCGGTCTGCAGGCTGATGTTCTTCTCCTTGGCGATGGTCAACGCGCTCTGGGAAAAGGGGAGGCCATCGGGCGGGCATGGCTCGGCAGCCTCAGGCACCGGCTGGGGGTCAATAGCACCTTCTGGGGGAGGAGGTGGGGGGATGGCGGCAGTGCGGGGCCGCGGTGACGCCAGCTCTTCTCCAAGAGCCGTCTTGATCTTCTGCTCCAGCCATTCCAGGTAGTCAGGGCACTCGGGGCCGTCACAGTTGCAGTTGGGGGGCTTCACACCGTGTTTGGCCAAAGCCAGGGCAGCCTTGAGGGCGTGCAGGTCCTCTCCCCGTGGCAGCCCATCTGCCGTGGCCAGCCTGCCCCGGCTCATCTCTGAGTCAAACTTCTCGTACAGCAGCGACGGCGACCCTGGCGGAGGGAGCCGGTAGGAGGAAACGGCTTCGGCCACTGCTGAAAAGGCCACCAGGTTCCGGACGTCTTCCAAGTGGGCTTTGCCAGTGGCGGGCGGCTGGCCCGGCGACCACCCACTGGGCTCCATCAGCACGGTACCCCCCACCTCCGGCCGGCCCCCATTCACCAGGCTGAGCCCGCTGCCCTCGTTCAGCCGCCTTTCTTCCACATAATTAATTGGCCCTTCTTCCATTTGGCTTCTGCTGGGTCCATCAACTGTGTCACCCGCTGAACCTGTCTGTTAGGAGGGAGAGAGAAGAGATGTGAGCATCCCCACGTGCTATCGCCCCCAACCCTATTTTTTCCCTCTGCTTCCTTTAGTTCCCCTTTCCCGGTCTCTTTTTCTGACCAGGGATGAAGATACAGACGAGGCATGCAAGAAACTGATCACTGCCGGCAAAGCCACGCGGGTTCTGCCCGGCTGAGTGAGGAGCAGCTCGGCTCAGAAGGCGGCCGCTTTCCACTGCGCCGGCCCCGTGCCACCCACGTCCCCACCCCGCCACCTGCTTTCGAAATTGCTCACAGGACTGTTCGGGATTTCCATCACCCGCCGAGGGCGATACGCACGGGGTGGGACAGGGAGGGCGTCCTTGGCTGCGGTGACACAGTTTGCCTCCAGTGAAGGAAGCAGCACAAGGAGGAGAGGGAGGTTTTTGGAGCCGTGCCAGGAGTGAACATCCTGGCCGGGAGCAGCCGTCCTTTGCCGGGGGCCGCAGCACAGCAGGAAGCCGCCGAGTTGGCTATGCTGGTGCCAGGGGCTGCTTTCACCTCAAATAACCCGGCGTCTGTATCAACAAGACTGCCCAGGGCCCGCCCGGCAGCGCTGAGTGGCAGTGCTGGCAGCACCAGTGGCGTGCCAGGGACACATCAAACCCACCCGGCCACGCCAACGCCAGGTGGTGGCACCCAGGTAGCCCAACACCCCAGCGTCTGGGTTGGACACCCTGATTAAAACCCTCCAAGGGGTTCTGCCAGAGATGGAGGGGATCTCTCTGTTTTCTGTGGTGCCATCCCACCTGGGCAGTGGGGATTTCGTTGTCGGGTGCTGGTAGTGCATTGAGCCGTTTGCCAATAACCAGGGGGAGCTTCCGGCAAGCTAAAAATACAGCAAAGTTCACTGGAAAAACCATGCCAAAGCAAGCAGAGGCTGTGGGCAGAGTTTCCTGCCTCTGGATGGGGCTGGCAGTGGCTCGTGGGAAGGATCCACAGCTCAGATTCATGGGGAGACCCGAAATACAAAGTTATTGCTCTGAGTTAAGCCGGTGTTCCAAGCGTCCATGTGTGGCTGCTTTAACCCTTCAGGCACCACAGCTTCCATACAGAGTCCTTCACCCTTCTCGGTGAGAGCGTGAGCACAGCCACGCTGGAGAGATAAGAACGCTCTGCTGGAGAGATAAGAACGCTGCTGACTCTGTCGAAACCTCGCAGGAACCACTCCCAGCACGACTCTTTTCAAAAAAACCCTTTTCCCCAGCAGTGAAAACCCCCAGGGGAGCACAGCGCTGGTGCGGATCGCTCTGGCTCCACTTCGGCATCGCCCCGATGCTGCCTTAGGTTTTTAGAGGGGCTCCGGTGCCTTTGGGGCATCCGCGGCGAGCAATGGGACCGGTCCGGCAGGTCTGGGGAGAAAGCGCTTCTCCCGCAGCCCGAGCAGGGTGGGGACAGCACGCCTCCGCTCTCCTTTGCAAACCCAGAAAGGAACAGCCTCGCCCGTCCTTCCTACGCCGTCATCTTCCTCCTCCTCCTCCTCCTGTCCAGCCAAAGGGGATTTTCCCAAGTGCCGGGGAATTAAATGCCCTGAGCCCCCCCGCCCCGCGTCAAGGGCTTGGGGGGACATGCTGGTGCCCTGAAGCATCGTGGAGGTGATGCCAGCCCACAGAAATTTTGGCAAACTTGTTTTGCTCCAGGTGGGGAGCAGCCCCAAGGGTTTCCCCAGGGAGGAACCTGCTGGGAAAGGGCAGGGGAAGCCCCAAAAATCAGCCGCAGGGCCAGGGAGGCACCTTGGGCTGCTCCATCCCATAAACTGGGTCACGGAACTGGGCTGGGAATGTAGGAAAATAGTCCATCGTGTGAACTAAGGGAAGGAACAAACATCCTCTGCTGCTCCTAAAGAGTTAACCTGAAAGCCACAACCTTCCC
>VZDJ01001034.1:171422-249857 GCA_008694505.1 Cyanoderma ruficeps | reverse complement strand
GATGGATGGACGGATGGACGGACGGACGGACAGCGGAGGCCCCACGCCAGCCCCGCTGCCCGCCAGCCTTGGCCGGCCCCCGACAGCCACCTCGACCCCCACGGGGAGCACGGGGAGGACCGGGCGGGGAAGGACGGCGACAACTCCGGCTGCTGCGGCAGGAGCAGCGGCCCTATAGATCCACTGCCCTAGAGATCCACAGCCCTAGAGATCCACTGTCCTATAGATCCACAGCCCTAGAGATCCACAGCCCTAGAGATCCCTCTGCCCTATAGATCCACAGCCCTAGAGATCCACAGCCCTAGAGATGCACTGCCCTAGAGATCCACTGCCCTACACATCCTGCTGCCCTAGATATCAACTCCCCTAGAGATCCCCATGCCCTACAGATCCTGCTGTCCTATTGGTCCTGCTCCCCTATAGATCTTATTGCCCCATACATCCCAATGCCCTGTAGGTCCTGCTTTCCTATAGATCAAGTGAGCCATATATCCAGCAATCCTATCTATCCACCCACCCTATATGACCTATAAAACCAAGAACATGTATATCCAGCAAACATACATCCAATGGCCCTATATAATCAGCAATCTCTTGCACCTCCACCAACCTGCATATCTAGCAGCTTATACATTCAGCACCTTAAATATTCCACAACCCTAAACACTCATCAATCCTAAATATCCAAGTCCTCTGTACCCAAGTATGGGACCTACACATCCAACAATCCTATATGGCCAGCAGTCCATGTATCCAGCAACTCTACACATCCAGCAACCTTATTTATCCATCAGCCCTATAAAATCTGCAATCTTATACATCCAGCAATCCAGGAACCCAATATATCCAGCAGCACAGATTTTCACAATCCCATATATCCACCAATCCTAAACAACCAGCAACCCTAAATTCCTGAGTCCTATAAACCCATCAACTCTATATATCCTATAGTGACCTATATATCCAACAACCCCATATGGTCAGGAATCTGGCTATTCCACAGTCTTATACCCAAAGCAGCCTGAAAATGACCAAAAACTAGGGACAAGCTGGGTCCCAGTGGGAGAGACAGACACCCCGTCCATCCATCCATCCATCCANTTCCAAACCTGCTTTTCCCCCTTTATCTTTCTCCTTTTTCGCTTTTTAAAATTATTCCTTTCAACAGTTTGCTGGTACAAAAAACAAACTAAACCCACACAAAGCCATAAGGGAAATGGATTTTAGATCCTTCGTCCTCCCAAAACACCTGGTTCCCCATACCAGAGGCCCAAAGATTCCCCAAAATAAATATTTTGGGAGTTTGTTAAACCCCTCAGCAGGAGCCGAACGGGTCAGGAGCTGCAGAGAACAGAGCAACTCAGCACACACACAGCAGATGCTTGATGCCGTCCCACTGCAAAAACCACACAATTTGAATAAAAGTGGAGAATTTGGGGGCCAGAGGAAGCTTGGGGGGAATGCTGAGCCCTTCCCAGCGGCACCGGGGTGGCTGTGGGGGCACCGTGTGCCGGGGCTGCAGCGCGGGCACGGCCGGGAGCCGCCAAGGTCAGCGGGAGCTGCTGCCAGCCGGCGGCACGGGCCAGCCAAGAGGGAGCTTGGCTGCCGGCCCCGCTCCAGTGGAGCCTGGCCAGCCCCGGCACTCAGATTGTGGTTTTCCTCCTCTGGCAACAACCCCGGGGATCCTCCGTTGGGATGGTGGCTTGGGGGCACAGCCGGGGGAAGCCCTGAGCATCCCTGAGCTCTGGAGACCCTACAATAACAACCCACTCAACTGGTGCCACCAAAGGGCTGTGCCAGGGACAGGAATGCTGCTGGAATCACACACACATCCCCGCCAGGACCCGTGCTCCTGCGGAGCACCGTTCTGCACTGCCAGACCCCAAGAGATGGGAAACCCCTTCCTGGTCCCAATCCACCGCCAGTCCCCAGCTGCCAGCGGGAGGCAGGCTGGAGGGGAGCAGATGACCTAAATCCAATTCGATGCCCCTGAAAAGGGAAATTCAAGAAAATCTGGGAAGGCCAAGTGCCGAGTCAGAGCTGTGAGAGCCCCCAGTTCCCCCCCGGCTCCCCCTGGCTGGGGTACCCACGGTGCCGGCTCGCGGTCCCGCTGCCTCTCGCTGCCGCGGGCGGCCACGGCTGCCTCTCCCGCCTTGTTTTCCAAGCTGTTTCCATGGCCCCGGCTGACCCCAGCGCTGGGGTTGAGCTGCTCACTCCTGTCCTCATTTAGCCCGGAGAAAAGCCGGAATAACGGTGATGCTGAGGGAGCTGAGCTGATTTACGCTGAGGGAAGCCCGGCTCTGCTTTACTCCAGCCCCAGGAGCACTTTTGAGAACCCCCATGGCCATGACCCCTCTCTGGACAGTGCTGGAGCAACCAGTCCACCCCCTTTTCCTCCTCCTTTGGGGTATGATGAGCCGGTCGAATGTGGTATAGTCCCACTCCGAGCTCCTGCATCCCACGGGTACTGGGGGTTTCCAAGGGAGATGAAGGATTTTTTTCAGGGTGGAAAAAAAATTTGTTCCCACCTCCAACCGCCTCGTTTCCTCCAGGAAAAGTATTTTCCCTTTTGGAAGGGATGCTTGAGTGGGGATATTTGGGGTCAGGACGTTTGGGGAATGGATGCTTAGGGTGGGAATACTCAAGATGGGGATGCTTAGGGTTGGGGTGTTCGGGGCAAGGATTCTTGGGATCAGGAATGCTCAGCAAGGGGATGTTCAAAGCAGGAATGCTCAGTGAAGGCTTGGGGTTGGAATGTTTGGAGGGAGGATGCTCAGAGTAGAGATGTTTGGGGTCAGGACACTTGGGCAGTGTCCAAATTAAATCTCATTTAATCAACTGGGGGCAGGGACACTCAGGGCAGGGACATTTGGAGCAGGGACATTTGGAGCAGGGACACTCGGGGCGCGGAGACTCAGAGTGGGGACACTCGGGGCAGGAGACTCGGAGCAAGGACATTTGGAGCAGGGACACTTAGGACAGGGACATTTGGAGCAGGGATACTTTGGAACAGAGACACTTTGGAGCAAGGACACTCAGGGCAGGGACACCCGGAGCAGGGACACTTTGGAGTAGGGACACTCGGGGCAGGGACACTCGGAGCAGGGACATTCGGGGCAGGGACACTTTGGAGCAGGGACACTTTGGAGCAGGGACATTCAGAGCAGAGACACTCAGAGCAGGGACACTCAGAGAGGGACACTTTGGAGCAGGGACACTCAGGGCAGGGACATTAGGGGCAGGGACACTTTGGAGCAGGGACATTCAGAGCAGGGACACTCGGGGATGCTCAGCACTGTGGACAGGTAAGCGCTGCCTCAGCAGCTGCTCCCAGCAGATGCTCCCACTGGAGCAGTTTTTGGGAAGCCGGATGCCGCGGCCAAGCCACAGCGTGTGCTCCCACCACACTGAGCCTTCCCAGCGCAGCGTGGAGCCGAGCTGGGAGCCACCAGTTGGCGCGGGCAGGGGGAAAGGCTTGGCACAGCACGGAGCCTTGTCAGGCTGCCGGCTCCAGGCGGACAGGGAGGGAGCTGAGCTCTTGAAAGGGAAAAGAAGGAGGAAAAAAAAAATCCAACAAAAAACCCCACAGGACTATTTTTGTTTCTTGAAGCAGTTTTTTCCTTAAACACAGCTGGCTCCCCTCGTGCCAGCTCCCAGATTGGCACTGGGGCCGGCTTGACTGGGCTGAATCACCACGCCTGCTCCCTCCCTGGGGAAGGGAAAGGACGGGTGAAGAGGAAGGGGAAGAGGAAGGGGAGAAAGGGAAGAGGAAGGAGAGGAAGAAGGTGATGGGAAGGGGACAAAGGGAAAGAGAAAGGGGAGGAGGCAGAGGGAGAGAAAGAGGAAGGAGAAGAGGGAAGTGGAATGAGAATAAGGGTAAGGAGACTAAGGCAAAGAGGAAGAAGATTGGGGAGGGAGATGAAGGGAAAGGAGAAAGAGAAAGGCAAGGTGAAGAAGGGAAAGAAGGGGATGAGCGAAGGAGGGTAGGGAAGGAGAAGAAGGGAATGAAGAGAAATGGGGAGAAAGGTGAAAAAGTGAAGGAAGGGGAAGAAGGAATGGGAGAAAGGGGATGGGCAAGCAGGGATAGGAAAGGAAGATGGGGAGAGAGGGAAACAAGGGGAAGAACGGGAAAGCAGCAAGGAGGAAAGTGACAGGGACAGAGAAGGAACAGGATCCATATGGGAAGGAAGTGGAAGTGCATGGGCTCTGTGGGAAAGGCCTGGGGCCTCTCCCCACCTCATCCAGCCCAGCTGCATTTCCCATCCCACTCCAGCCCAATTTCACAGCCCCACTGCCAGCATTCCCCACAGAACCAGGCTCTGTAGCTTCTCAGCCACTCCAGCCCCCACAGCCCCCAGTGGGGGCATTGCCACCCTGCTGATTGCTTTGCACTGCAAATCAGGGGGAAAAGGCAGATTTTGAGGAGCAAGGAGGAAAGTTTTTTCACAGCCATGCACTGACCAAACTGCACCCCAGTTTTCAAGGCTTTTTCCCCCACTTTGAACAGAGGAGGAGTCCCTGCACCCTCCTGGTCCCCAGGTGCAAGTCAGGGATGTACCCAAGGGTGCTTGGCTCCCCTCCAGGTCATTCACATCCTGTCATACCTGAGGGATGGTGCTGTGCCCTCCCTCCCCGGGACGTGGGGCTCCTCACGCTGCCGCACAGCCCGACCTTCAGCAGAGGAGGAGGAGGAGGAGGAAGAGGAGGAGGAGGAGGAGAAGAACCGTGTGTGCCACCGCCCTCCCACCCGGCAAGCACGGGCAAGTTGACGGCGCGACGGCCGGCGGGCAGGAGCCGGGAGATGAGTGGGAGCCGGGCCCTGCCCCATCTGGGAGCAGGAAAACGCCGCCCCTGCCAAACCTGGAGCTGATTTCCCCGCCGCAACCCATTTCTCGTGGGGAAAAACATCTCGTGGCAAGTGGGAGATGCAGCCCCTTTGGATAAAATCCCTTTCCAAAGCTGGAGGAAGGTGCACCAGGAGGAAAATGTGTTGGTAGCACGGCTACTGGCTCAGCACCAGCGAACTGCAGCATGCTGTACAAAGAAGTCCCTTTTTCTACCCAAAAATTTCAACCTCTTCCGCTATCCCACTGCCTCCCTGGGGGCCGGGGCCGCTGAGTCAGCACCGGCACTGCTGAGTCACCAGGGCCACCTCAGCCGATGAGCTCACCGCGGGGGTTTGGCATCTCCTCGCTCGCCGGCATTGCCGAGTCCCCAGGAGTCTTTTGCCAGCAACTCTGCCAACATTTTGGGGTCTCACCAACTTTTTCTCACCCATCCCCAAAACCACACCGATCAGCATCGCCTTAAATCCAACACTACAGAAACACAACCAACAAAGGGTGAGGAAACCGGGGAAGCCAGTGACGTTTCAACTCTTCCCACCTTCCAACCAGCGCCGTGGTCCTCCCCAAAAACACCTCACCACAGACCACCCACGAGCTGGGATGGCAGCCACGGTCACCATCCACATCCTCCCCATCTTGCTCGTCAAAAGTGGAAACAGGAACGGCAAAAGAACAGAAAAATTAAGTCTGGTTTTGCCTTTTCTTTTCCCCCCTCGCTGGGGTCAGCAGCACCACGGGGGGAAAGCACCGACGCCGCCTCCAGCTTCCCCAGCCCCGGTGACGGGGTTGATGACTCACGGGGAAGGAGGGGGGGAAGCGGCGCGTGCACGGGGCTGTCATGTTTGTAAACCTAAAAAAAGCCATGTGCGGGCAGGCAGCGTGCTCCGGCCGGCAGCGTGATCCAGAGGGGAGGCAGTGTGATCCAGAGGCCAGGTGGCGTGCTCCCAGTGTGATCCCAGTGTGATCCAGAGGACAGGCAGCACGCTCCCAGTGTGATCCCAGTGTGATCCAGAGGGCAGGCAGCACGCTCCCAGTGTGATCCAGTGAGCAGTGTGATCCAGAGGGCAGGCAGCACGCTCTCAGTGTGATCCAGTGTGGCCCAGTGTGCTCCAGAGGGCAGGCAGCACGCTCCCAGTGTGATCCAGAGGGCAGGCACGATGGTCCCAGTGTGCTCTCAGTGTGCTCCAGCTGGCAGACAGGCTGTTCCCAGTGTGGCCCAGTGGGCCAGCAGTGCATTCCCAGTGTGCTCCAACGCCAACCATCCCAACCAGGAAGGCTCATGGAGACACCTGGCACGGCTGGGAGAAGCTGGCACTGCTACCAGGGCTGGTGCAGCCATTGCATTTATAAGTGCCAGGGCTTTAATTGCAACGGCATTAATTGGTGCAGATTTAGGCGCCTGAGCTTTAACTGCAGTGGCTTCAATCAACGGCCTGAAGTGCAGAGGTTCTAATCGCAACACCACTGGGCTCCTCAGAGGCTCAGGGCCTTTTTGGACGCTCACTCTGTTGCTCCTCATCCTGGTCCCCATTCCCTGCTTCATCCCAGCATGTCAGGCTGCAGCTCCCAGGATGTTTCTCCATTCTTTCCAGCCAGGCTGAGACGCAGAGCCACGCTGAGTGGGGCTGTGCCACCAGCCCTGCGGTGACAAACCCTCTGGCCACCCCACGGCATTCCCGGCCTCCGTGCTGACAACTGCAGCATTTACAACTTGCTCCAACCCTTTTTTTTTTTTTTTTTACAGCATTTTCAGGGCTTGGGGCGGTTCAGAATATTTTTTTCTCCTCATTTGGCTGCGATGGGAACTGCAGGCTGAGGAGCTCATAGTCCCCAGCTCCCCCCTTCGACAGCAAAATCTCATTTAATCAAAAGATGCAGCGACTGGATGTGCAGAAGCACTTCACTCTCGCTCTCTTTTTTTCCTCCTAAGAACTGCCATTCTAGCTGTAGCAAACAAACATGCTGCATTGTCCCCGCGACACGGCTCCCTCCGACAGCCCTGCCTGCAAATCCCAGGCCACCCCGCCGCCCAGGAAAAAGGAATTTTGGCCCCGGGACAAGGGAGAAAATTGGGGCTGAGCTGGGTTTGCAGGGCTGGCAGTGGTGTGGCGGGCAGATGTGAAGTGGGGACGGAGCTGATCACAGCTGTTTCACCTCCAGCCTCTTCCCGTTTCATTTCATCTCCCCTTGGATGCCGGCCCGGGGAGCAGGGGGATAAATAAAAAAAGCTCTTTCATCCTCAGAAATGGTCTGGCACCCTTTTACACAGAGCTCAAAGCACCGAGATTAAAGCGCTGGCAGAGGAGGGAGCAGGGGGGTGTCCCCAGGAGGGATTTTGGGGCATCTCTCTCATCCCAGCCCGCATCTCCATCCACAGTGGGGACAGTGAGGGGACAGTGGGTTTTGGTGCTGGCCCCTTCATGACGTCCCCTTGAAAGGACTCCCTGAGCACACGCAGAACGAGGGAATGCTCCAGGGGCAGGGAATGGGGATCCTGCTGCCACAGGGACAGGGAAAGCTGGCACGTGCTGGGATCAAGGACCCCAATGTCACAGGAACAAGGGAGCCCAGCACAGGCAGGAAGAGCACTGGGACCCCAGGAGAAGGGGAATGGGGACAAGGGAGCCCTGTCCAGGCAGGGAAGGGACTGAGAATGCCAACGGCATGGGAATGGGGACAAGGGACCCCGCACATGCAGGCAGGGGACTGGGGACCCCAATGGCATGGGAATGGGGACAGGGGACCCTGCACATGCAGGGAAGGGGCGATCAGGAATGCCAATACTGCAGAAACAGGGAGCAGGGAGCCAAGCGTGCACAGGTGGGGGACAAGGAATGCCACTGCCATAGGGATGGGGACACTGGCGCACACAAGCAGGGGACCACGGGTCCTGACGCAGCTGGGATAGGGACTGGGAAACTCCCACAGGGAACTCCAATGCTATGGGGACAGGGACACGCTGCCACAGGGACATGAGCCCCTGGCACACACAGGCAGGGGACTGAGCATGCCAATGTCACATTGATGGGGACCAGGGATCCCAGGACACACAGGCAAAGGACAACAGACCCCAGTAATGTGGGAATGGAGACTGGGAACACTGGTACATGCAGGAAGGTGTCTGAATATCCCAACGGCATGGAGACAGGGACCAGCCACCCCAGCACATGCAGACAGGGCACCAGGGACCCCACGAGGACAAGATTTGGGGACTGCAGCACATACAGGAAGGGGAGTGGGGACCTTGATGCCATCAGGACAAGAATGGGTGACTTCAGCACATGCAGGCAGGGGACTGGGAACCCCAGAACCAGGACCAAGGACCAGGACCAAGGACCGTGGGGGTAAGAATGGGTGACTTCAGCACATGCAGGCAGGGGATTGGGACCCCAGTGCCATGGGGACAGCTCACTCCCAGTGTGCCAGTGCCAGGGACACCCCAGCAAGGGCTTTTTGGAACACAGACCCGAAGCATAACCATGTGTCCCAGAGCTATCGTGCCACCACTTCGCCATCCCCATTCCCAGCTGGGCCAGCAAAGCCCCTCAAAGGAAAGGCTAAAATGCTGGGGACACACATTTTGCCTTCCCCAGATCCGGAGCCACCTTTCCCCTTAATTACCTGTGAGAAAGAGTCCATGTCGGGCAATCCTTAAAACAAACCTGTCACAACTAACGAGGTGCCAAAGGCCAAGAGTGGGGCCTGTTTATGGGGCCACCGTAATAACCTGTGAGGACTCTGCTCCTTCGCTGCCCAGCCCTTCCCAGCATGATGCAACCTCGGGGCCGCTCACCGCATCCCGGCACAGCGCCGAACCCACCACCCCGGCACCTGCCACCGGCTCTATCTATGATTTCTTATTTTTTTTTTGCACAGCATCCACCGCTCCGGAGGCAGCTCCGGCGTTGGCGGGCGCACGCGCCGGCGCATCCCCGGGTGCGAGATCCGAAGCATCCCCATCCCTGCGAAAACACGTGGTGCCAAAAGCCGCTCACCGCCGACTCCAAACTTCGGGGCGGCCGCACGTTTTTGGCAGCGCTCTCCCCCTGACCTGGGCGACGTCCCTCGGAGCCACCAGCATCCGCAGCCGCTCGGATGCCAAAACTGCCAAACCGCACCGCTCTTGGCACTGGGATAACCAAAATCACCGCCTGGGCGGGCGACTGAGACGCCCCTGAGGAGGACCAGCTGCGTTTTCTGCCCACCTCCATCGTGCCGTGACGAAAAGCGGGGGGTGCCCGCGCCGGACCCCGGGTCCTCGTCACGGCGAGGGATGACAGCTGCCACCGGCAGGGTGACGTCACTGTGACGTCACGTCGGGGAGCCTCATCGCCCTTGTTCGCATCACCCCGCCGCACCTCTGAGCTCAGCACATTTTGGGGTCGGCCGGCATCCGTTAATACAAATAATGACTAATAAAGGCGAAAAGCACACGGGCGAACAACGATGTGCGTGTGGGGGGGGGGNGCGCTGCGCAGGAGCGGGGACTTGAGGGGGACACGGGGGGGACGCGGGCGACGCGAGCACGGGGGACACGCGACCCCGCACCCGCAGAAAACGGGGTGAGGGGACCCCCAAACCCCGGGCACCGCGCGGTTGTGCCCCCGGGAAACTGAGGCATCAGCCCACGCGGCGGGTGGGCGCAGCCACAGGACCCCGGGGACATGGGTGTGGGGGGACACTGGGGGGGATCCGGGGAGAAACACGGAGGAGACAAGAGGGGACACAGGAGGACATAGGGAGGATACAGGGGGGAACATGGGGGACATGAGAGGGGACACACAGCAGGGACACGGGGGGGGACACAAGGTGGATGTGAGGACACGAGGGGGGTGCACGTGGGGAACAGAGGGCACACAAGGGGGACAGGGACACAGACACACGACCCCACAACCCCAAACCCTGGTCATTTTGTCATTGTCCCCCTCCAGGAAACGGAGGCATCAGCCCACACAGGGGGGTGGGAGCAGCCAAAAATTCCAACAACAGCTGGGGGAGCCCCCAAAACGCTCTTTACACCCCCTCCCCCTGATATTTTCCTGCCATTAAACCCTTGGCAACTTTGTGGATTTTTGTTCACCAATTTGGGTGCATTAATTTGGTTGGGTTAATTTGGGAACATTGATCATTTGGAGCCCTCATCAACTCGGGGACATCATTAACATCAACTTGGGGACATCATTAATTTGGGGACATCACTAATCTGGGTCCCTTAATTAATTTGGGGACATCAGACCTTTGAAACATTTAAATCCTCCTCCAAAAACATGCATGTCGTCCGACTGCCCCTTCTTCCCCAAAATCCAGGCCCTGATGAAGAAAGGGGGGAATGCAGGTGTTTTCCCATGGGAATTGGATGGTGAAAGGGTTAAGGTGGGGCTGGATCCTTGAAAAAGTCCTGGTGGAATTCAGCTCCAGCTTTTCCAAGCCCTGTTGGAGGTGGCAGGTCTCCCTGTGATGCACAGAAGTACTTTGGGGGAGGAGGAGAGAGAGAGACGGAAAAAGGGGAGCAAGGAAAGCAAATCCCCCCCAAAAATTCTCCATCCTTGGAGGTGACACTTCTGGAAGAGTTTTCCAAGCCGATTCTCAGCTAAATCACCAGCAAAACAGCTACAACCTCAAAATTCCCAAAAGTATCTCCGGAAAACTGCTTCCCAAAGGGATCTGAGGAGTCCATGAAATGCCCACTGGGTTGGATAAACCCGAGTCCAGGTGGAAGTGCAAGCACGGACCTGACATCCCCATCCTGCAACATCCCCTGGAGCAATATTCCCTTTTCCTTCCCGAAAAGGCCACATGTGAGCCAAGAGCCCGCCAGGACCCAACCTTTGCTCCAAGAGATGCAACTCCCACGGGAATAAATGAGATCAACTGGAGCTGGGAACTGGTTTTTCCCCAAATTTCCAGCCTCACACGGCCGATTGCAAACCCTCTTTGCCCAGCCCAGCTCGGCTCTGCCGGGTAAGAGCTCCCGGCGAAAAGCGCGGCGGGGATTTAACTCCGACAGACGCCTCTTCCCTCCCTTCCCTTCCCTCCCGGAGGAGGAGGGTGTCCTCCTCCGCTCCAGCATCCATCGGATTTGCTCCCGAGCCCTTTGAGCTGTTCACATCACAGCCAAGACTGGAAATATTTCCATTTTCCAGGCACGGACGTGGTGAGAATCCCCCCGGATTACCCAAGGACAGCCCCCAGCAGGCGGGTGACGTTCTGCAGGTGACACCGGTGTGTGCCGAATGAAAACGAGCCAAACCCCAGCCTGTCCTTCATCCCATCCATCAGCCCAATGCTGTTTTTGGAGATGCTGGGCACGTTTTGGAGCGATTTCACGCTGGTGGGGGAAAAAAATATCCCACCTCAACCCTCCAGGGAAAACCTCGGAGATGGACAAATTTAGTAACTTTTATTAGTAATGCTTTAAATGAGATTATCCCTAATCGCCAGCGCCCAGCCCCGAGCCTGGCTGCCAAATTCAGTTAGGGGCTCTAATTTCAAGGATGAAGGCAAATTTTCAAACGCCGGGAATGCCCCAGGGACACGCTAGGGACACCTTGAGCTCTGCCATGTCCCATTCCCACCACCCAGCAAAGCAGTTTTTGGGGGCCTGGTGTGCCCATTCCTGCTGGGAATGGGGTTTTCTGTGGGGTTTATTTAGGGTTTGTTCCCCAGATTTGAGGGGGACAGGTCGGAGCGTCCTTCCCTCGGTTGGGGCAGACACCGGCAGCTCCCGGTGCGGAGCGGGGCCGTGCCGCGTGTTCCGCGCTAATGAGCGGCTTCCCAAGACCTTGATTAGTTATGCCAATGAATGGGAAAGACACCCAGAGCCACCTGGGAAGGCAGGACAGGGTCTGACAGAGCCGTGCCATGGGAGCAGAGCTAAACCTTGACCTCTGAGATCTTCATCCTCCTCTTCCTCCTCTCCCAGACCCTCATGGATGGGGACACAGCAGGAAATCAGCCCCCAAGGGGACAGCAGGAGCTCCAGCCAGAGCTGCGAGGGCAGAGCCGGCTCTCCCGGGCCTGGCTGAGCCGGAGGAACTGGTGGAACTGGTGCTGGGAAGGGGCTGGCTGCCCCGGCCGGCTCCGGCTGCCAAACCACGCCGGGAGAGACGGCGGGACGTGGGAATTGCGGCACACCCTGGCCCGGCCACCGGCACCGTCCCCGGCTCCTGGGGATCCCACCACTGCCCGCCCTGCCCCCAGCAGCATCCCAGTAAATCATCTTTTCCCCCAGATCCTGCCTGGAAAAGTGCTGGCGATAAACCCTCGCCGTCAGTTTTCAGTTTTCACCGGTGTTCTGCCAAGGGCAAAGTCCTTGCCCTGCCTCGCCAAGCCACCTGTGCCAACGTCCCCACCACCCCACCCCACCCTCCCACAGCCATTCCAAGGGAAAAACCTGCTGGATATAACTCAGAGGCGCAGGGCAGCCGATCAACCCCCGATACCACAAAAATAAGCAAAGCAGCGCCGATTTTTATATTTTTTGGGGGGGTGAGCAGCACCAAAAATCAACGCCAAGCAGATGTTTCTCCCTCCCACGCTGGAGACCCCTCCAGCTGGAACAACCCCCCTTTTTCCTTGGCTCTTGCGTGGGCACAAAATGCGAGATCCCGGTTACAACAACCCCGGCCGGTAAAACCAGAAGTGCCAAAGGAAGGCGTTGGAATTTTTGGGTGAAGAAAATGCCGCAACTTGTTAGCTCCGAGATGCTCCCCCCGGGCACGGCTCTGCCTTCCCCTTCCTTGCCACCCCCTTCTTTTTGGGGAAACCCCCCAACGGCATCCGGGTGGGTTTCGTGCAGCGTTTTGCTCTTTCATGCCAAGAAATTCCAAGGAATTTGGTTTAAAGGTGGGTTTTGTTCTACCCGCCCGGCAGCGCTGTTTTGGGGATGCCCCAGGGAGGAGCTGAATTTTTTTTGGGGGGGTTAAGGCATCAAAGTGGCCTTTAAGGCAGCAGAAAGTCCCATTTCCCACGGAAATACCCTTTAAAAAACAAACTCATCCACCAACCAAGGAGGGGCTTTCCCTGCCCACCCCGACAAGCCCTGTCCAAGTCACGGTGACGTTACAAAGGGGCCACAAATCACCCCGAAAAGGAGGAGGTGTGGGGATGAGGGGGGGGACGGATGGGTTTGGGGGACCCGGGGATCGCTCACCTTCCTGCGGAGCCCCTCGTGCCTCTCCATCTCCATCCCGGGGGGCAGCGTTAGATTTCGGGGCTTCCCCCCGCCGGGGGGGCGGCTGGTCCGGGCTGGCCGAGCCTTCTGCCCAGCAACAGGGACATCCCGGGGTCACCGTGTCCCCCGCCCTGGGAACACCGCGGAGTTCTGCGGGGACAGCGCCGAGCGAAGCCTCGAGTCACCCCGACTTTTAATTTCCACGCCGATTCCACCCCGGGGCGGCGGCCCCGCTGACTCCCCACCCCTCCTGCCCCCGAGCCCCCCCCCAANTGGGGGGAGCGGGGGCAGGAATTGTGTGTGTGGGGGGGGCTTTGTTGTGGGGTTGTTGGGTGTGGGGATTGTTGTCGTAGGGTCGCTGAGTGCGGGGATGCACCGAGTTGTTTTTATGGGATTGTCGGGGGGGGTGGTTGCACCACCCTGTTGGCTTTGTAGGGTCGTCAGCTGTGACTCCTCCGTTGTTGTTTTTGTAGGGTCGTTAGCAGGGTCTGTGCAGGTCTCGCTCTGTGTTATCGCAGGGTCTCCGGAGAAAATCCCAGGGGGTGGCAGCCCGGCTCCTGTGTCCGTCCCCCGCCCCTATCCTGTTCCACCGCCCCCCAACTCCCCCCTGCCCCATATCGCACCCCACAGCCTCCAAAATCACCACCCCAGTCCCGCCCCCATCGCGGTCCCCGCCCCGCCATGGGGCAGCTGCCCCACCTGTGGTTGTGTAGGGTCTCGCAGCCCCCCCGCCCCGCTGAAGGCCGAGCACCACCCCTCCCCCCCTTTCAGGTGCCAAATCCCCTCGGTTTTCCCCCAAATCCAGCCCAGCCTGACCCACGCCTGGCAGAGCCCCAGGGCACTATCATCCCCCCATCACAACACCCCAAAACTGAGGGAATAATGGAATAATGTCCCCCCGTGTCCCCCCTAGAGCCGCCCCGACCCTCTGCGCCCCTGGTTCGAGACAATGAGCAGCTCCGCAGTGATTTGCTCTTAATTTAAGGGGAAAAAAATAGATACAAAATAACAAAATATGGGGGTTGGGTGCCACCCCAACACCGGGATTTTACATCCGAATTCAGCCAGTGCATGAAATCCACCTCAGGGAGCGTCCCCAGCTGGGGATCCCTAAAGATGGGGAGGGGTCACAGCAAGGACCTGGTCCCCTGAACACGGGGAGCCGCCCTGCCCCCCAAAACTTCTTTACACGGCCCTGAGGATCCACCTCAAATCCACCCCTGACCCAGGACAAAGGGGCTGAGGGGGCAGCTGGAGACCAGGACGTGTCCCATGTCCTCGGGATCGGGATCTTCATGCGGACGCCGCCCCTTCCCCAGCTCCGAGAGGGTCGGGATGTGACGGCAAAGTGTCGGCGCTCAGGGATGTCACAAAGGCCTCCACCTGCAAGGACAACCTCCCTGAAGGGGTGGCACTGGGATAGTGCAGGGATTGCACCGGGATGGCACCGGGATGGCACCGGGATGGCACTGGGATGGTGTAGGAGTGGACTGGGGTGGCACCAGGACTGTGCAAGGGTGGCACCAGGATGGCCCTGGGACAGCTGAGGTTTAAACCACCTCAGACCCATGGTGTGGAAATTATTTTTTTCATGGAAAACTGAACAGAGGTGGAGGCTTGGAGCCAGCATGGCTCTGATGGCACCGGGAAGCCACCAGTGTCACCCCACCTGTGCCATGAGGACGTCCTGCATGGCCACGTCGTGCTCAAAGTCCTTGTCCACGTCCAGCACCAGGACGGGCGCGCTCCGCGCGTCCGCAAAGTGGATCCTGCAGGAGGAAGAGAGGGAGGGAGGGATTAAACCCCCCAAATAACCACCCCCGAAACAGGGGGTCACCCCAAAGCTAGGCATGGATTGGGACTCACTCCGTGGTCTTGTCCACCAGCCAGTGCTCATGCTGGGCATGGAGCTGCTGCAGGTACCCCAGCTGGATCCCGCCCTCCTCGCTCCTCGCCCTTCGCCGCAGCCGCTCCAGGCACGTCTGGGGGAGAACAGGAGGAAAACAGGATGCAGGAAAATGGGGGCTCAGTGGCAGGGAAGGAATGTGGAAAGCATGAACCCAGGAGATGCTGCAGCCCCTTCTCCCCAAAACCCACTCTGGAATCCACCCACATTCCCTTGGGGAGAGAAGCAGGCCCTGCTCCTCCAGGGTGGGGATTTATGGTGAAACCCCGACATTTTGGCAATTCTGCTGGGATCCAGGTGGCCCTGGAGGCCTCCTGCACCTGGCACCCACCTGGGGCCTGGCCTGCAGGTAGAGGAAGCCGTGGAGGGTGGCACGGGGCCCCAGGTGCCGCAGCAGGAAGTCGTGCCAATCCTGGTAGATGGCCCATTCCAGGGGCTGCAGGTGCCCGGCCTCAAAGAGGTTCTTGGCAAAGACGTACCTGAGAAGGGATGGAGAGAGGGGACAGGGCAGCTCCGTCACCCCCCACACCCAGGGGGCTTCATGGCCATTTTGGTTTTGCGTGGTTTGGCTTTCTTTGCATGGTTTGGCTTTTTTGCACTGATGAGGAACTACAGGTGGTTAAATTATGGCAAAAATCCCTAACCTGGGGCATGTGCAGCGCCCACTAAGCCTGGCATCAACCAAAGGGCTTCACGCTGCCACAACGGACACAGGTAAGGATGGGGCAGCCCCAAAGTTACCCCCAAATCCCATTGCTGTTATTAAGCATCACTCTGGGCATCACTGGGGACACACTGCTCACTCTGAGGACCCAGCATCACAACCCAGCTGCTGTCAAAGCTCCCAATCCCATCCAATCCCTTCATCCCTCTTTTTGGGGCAGTGGGTACCTGTCACTGAACACAGAGCGCTCAAAGACCCTCACGGGGTGGGGGGTCTCGGGGGGCCCCTCGTCCAGCGGCTCCAGCATCGCCTTCAGGCGGCTGATGCAGGAGAAGGTCTGGAAAGTGTAGGACCAGCGGGCTGGCTCCTGGTACATCATCTGCAGCAGGTTGGCAGAGCCCACAGCCGCCTGCGGAGGGACGGTGGGGGATGAGGGGGGATGAGGGAGTCCCGGGGCGGCGCGGACGGAGCCGGGGTGTGGCCGGAATCGCCGTTACCTGGGCAGTGCCACCGGCCGGCACCCTGCGCCACTGTGCCACGGGCTCTGTCACCAGGTGCCACCGCGGGAAGGTGGCACCCAGCAGCTTCAGGAAGGTCGATTTCCCCACGGCTGCAGGAGCAGAGGGAGAGCAGAGTGAGCCTGGGTGTGCCCCCCCTCTGGGGGATGTGGGGTGAGCCCGGGTGTATCCCCAGCTCTGGACTCCGGTTATGTGGGGTGTCCCTTCACCAAATCCCAAAAACATGGGGTAAGCCTGGGTGTCCCCCCAACTCCAACCCCAATAACACAGGGTAAGCCTGAGTGTCCCCCTGCTCCAAATCCCGGGATCCCGGGGTGAACCTGGGTGTCCATCCTCACTTCCAGCAATGTGGGATGAGCCTGAGTGTCCCCCCATTCTGGCTCCTGGGAACCTGGGATGAGCCTGAGTGTCTCCCTGTTCTGGCTCCCAGGAACACGGGGTGAGTTTGGGCGTCCCCCATGCCAAATCTCGGAAATATTGGAGTGAGCCTGGGATTTCCCCACTGTGGCTACTGGGAACACGGGGCTCTGTGGGTCTCTGCTCCTGGCTGCTGAGAATGTGGGGTGAGCCCGGATGTCCCCCTGTTCTGGCTCCCAGGAACACGAGGTGAGCTTGCGCCCCCCCCACCGTGGCTCCTGGGAATGTGGGGTGAGCCTGGGAGACTCCAATCCGACCCGCAGGAACCCAGGGTGAGCTTGGGTGGCCCCCCCAGTCCCGGCTCCTGGGAACGTGGTGTAATCCTGGGTGTCCCTCACCCAGGGGCAGCCTTTGTGTCCCCCCTCCCGACTCCCAGGAGCTCTGGGTTTTGGCGTGCCCCCCACAGCAGTGATAATTAAGATAATTATAGACATTAGCTCGCAACCCGGGATACTCCAGCCTGCGCCGCCCCCCTTCCATCGCGCCCCAAATCCTCCCGCGGCCCCGCCCCGCAGGCCCCGCCGCTCCCTCTGTCCCCCCTGTCCCCCCCGGTACCGATGTTCCCCTCCAGGGCCAGCCGCAGGGGGGCCCCGCACCGCCCCATCCCGCCACCGCTTCCGCCTTCCCGCGTCATATGCTAATGATATGGAAATCACGGCGCGCCACCGCCCCGTGACGTCAGCGCGCGGGAAGTGGGCGGGGGGAGAAGGCGGGGGGGCGGAAACGGCGGGGGGGCGGAACGGGGGGGGCTGGGGGCGATATGGTAATTTATGCAAATCAGACGCGGTCCACAGCACGTCCAGGCAATGCGGGGGGCAGGGGAGAGAGGGTGGGGCACAAAAAGGAGGGTCGTGGACACAGACAAGGGCATCAAAGTGGGGTTGGGGTCACCAAAACCACACTGGGGTCACCAAAACCACATTGGGGTCCCCAGCACGGAGCCAAGGACATCAACATGGGGTTGGGGTCACCAAACCCACACTGGGGTCTCCAGCAGGGGGTTGGGGTCCCTGACGTGGGATTGGGGTCACCAGCTCAGGGTCGGGGGCACTGAAATAGGGCTGGAGGCTTCCCCTGCGGGTGGCATCAATGTGGGGTTGCGGACTCCATTGTGAGGCTGAGGGTCTTAACGGCTGGAGGCGTCAGCAAAGGGTGAGGGCACCAACAAGGCACTGTTGGTGCATTGGGGTCACCAACACGGGGTCGAGGGCATGGCCATGGGGTTGGGGGCATCAAGGCAGAGTCGAGGCCATCAGCAGGACTAATGTGAGGTCGGGATTCCCCCACCCTTCCCCCCATCACCCTGAGCCTCCCCTGCCCCTCCCACCCCCAGATCCCCCAGGAAAGGGGCAGAGGCTGGAGAAAAGGCTTTTTAATGCGCAGTGGGCGGTGGGGAGGAGCAGCGGGGTCCGAGGAGGAGCGGGACACCCCAGCCTGAGCACGGGGGGGCCCCCACAGGGTGGGGAGGGGGCTTAGAAGCATTTTCGGTGGACGATGGAGGGTCCGGCCTCGTCGTACTCGGGTTTGCTGATCCACATCTGCTGGAAGGTGGAGAGGGACGCCAGGATGGAGCCGCCGATCCACACCGAGTACTTCCGCTCCGGCGGGGCGATGATCTGCAGAGACACCAGCCTGTAGGATCGCCCCCCAAACCCACACCAGGAGAGGGTCTGGGGTGCTGGTGGCCACGGTTTGGTCACCCAACACCTACTTTGATCTTCATGGTGCTGGGAGCGAGGGCAGTGATCTCCTTCTGCATGCGGTCGGCGATGCCGGGGTACATGGTGGTGCCCCCGGACAGGACGTTGTTGGCGTAGAGATCCTTGCGGATGTCGATGTCGCACTTCATGATGGAGTTGTAGGTTGTCTCGTGGATCCCGGCGGACTCCATGCCTGGGGTGGGAGGGGGCTGTCACCTCCCTGCTCCCCACCCGTGCCTCCTCAGGGCTCCCCAAAAGAGCCACAGGGGCACCCATGGGTTCTGTCCCACCATTCGTGGTGCAAAGGGCTTGGGAAAGCCCCAAAACATCTCCATGGGGCACCCACGGGAGCTGGTAAATGGCCCATTCCAAAGGACCATTTCTTGTTTGCTCGCTGGTAGGGATGGAGCAACCAGTCCCAGGGAGAATTGGGAATGGGCTCAGCAATGAAGGAGGGCTGGAACAGGGTCTGGGGGCTTTGGGGTGGGCTCAGCAATGAAGGAGGGCTGGAACAGGGTCTGGGGGCTCTGGGGTGGGCTCACCAATGAAGGAGGGCTGGAACAGGGTCTGGGGGCTCTGGGGTGGGCTCACCAATGAAGGAGGGCTGGAACAGGGTCGGGGGGCTTTGGGGTGGGCTCACCGATGAAGGAGGGCTGGAACAGGGTCTGGGGGCTCTGGGGTGGGCTCACCGATGAAGGAGGGCTGGAACAGGGTCTCGGGGCAGCGGAAGCGCTCGTTGCCGATGGTGATGACCTGTCCATCAGGGAGCTCGTAGCTCTTCTCCAGCGAGGAGGAGGAGGCGGCCGTGGCCATCTCGTTCTCGAAGTCCAGGGCCACGTAGCAGAGCTTCTCCTTGATGTCACGCACGATTTCCCGCTCGGCTGTGGGACACAACAGCGGGTGAGGCTCAAGCCGGTGGCACCAGGGTGGCACCGCGGGGTCCCCGTCCCCCAGCCCGCCTCCCCGGCCCCGTACCGGTGGTGACGAAGGAGTAGCCCCTCTCGGTGAGGATCTTCATGAGGTAGTCGGTGAGGTCGCGGCCAGCCAGGTCCAGACGCATGATGGCGTGGGGCAGGGCGTAGCCCTCGTAGATGGGCACGTTGTGGGTGACGCCGTCCCCAGAGTCCAGGACGATGCCTGGGACACGGGAGAAGGTGAGGGGGGACGCTCCAGGCTGGCTTGGTCCCTGTCCCCCATGGTGCCCGACTCACCGGTGGTGCGGCCGGAGGCGTAGAGGGAGAGCACGGCTTGGATGGCGACGTACATGGCGGGGACGTTGAAGGTTTCAAACATGATCTGGGGAAAGGAAAGGGGCAGGGGCTGAGGGACGGGCACGGGGGTCTCCAGCACACCCCACCCCAACCCCTGGGGGCTGTGCCTTCCTGGGGTCAGGGCACTGCACGGAAAAGCACACAGATCGTTGCAGTGCAGCGGAAAACAGGTGGATGACGGCATTGCACGGACACGAGGGACAGTGTGTGGCACAGAGGAGGACAGGGACCACTGACTGCTCTGGGAAACACGTGGGTCATGGGAAAATGTGGGTCAAGGGATGGCACAGAAACATGAGCCACCACATTGCAGAGCCACGTGGGGCCGTGCGCTGAGTGGGGAATGTGGTGGGGAAAATCCTGCAGGAGCTGCCAAGAGGCCTCCAGGGCCATCAGGCACGGGAACTTCCCACTGGGATCTCTGCCCTTATGCTGCACCCCACCCCTCACTCAGCCACCCCACAAAACCCCCAAATCCCCCAGCCCTTCCTGCAGTTTTGGAGGGTCCAGTCCCATGCATGGGGCTCCTGCAGTGCCGTACCTGGGTCATCTTCTCCCGGTTGGCCTTGGGGTTGAGGGGCGCCTCGGTGAGCAGGGTCGGGTGCTCCTCGGGGGCCACACGCAGCTCATTGTAGAAGGAGTGGTGCCAGATCTAAGGCAGGCAAAGAATTGGGATCTCACCCCAAAGTGAAGGCAGGGCAGACGCCCGCTCCCCGCCCCAGGAGAGTCTCACCTTCTCCATGTCATCCCAGTTGGTGATAATGCCGTGCTCGATGGGGTACTTGAGCGTGAGGATCCCCCTCTTGCTCTGTGCCTCATCGCCCACGTAGCTGTCCTTCTGCCCCATGCCTACCATGACACCCTAACAGCGGCGAGAGAGGCCTCGTTAGCCACGTTTGGGTGATTAGAGCAGGGCGGGGGCTGCCCCCGGCCCCCCTGGTACCCACCTGGTGCCGGGGCCGCCCCACGATGGAGGGGAAGACGGCACGCGGGGCGTCGTCGCCGGCAAAGCCGGCCTTGCAGAGGCCGGAGCCGTTGTCGCACACCAGGGCAGTGGTTTCCTCGTCACACATGGTGGAGCTGGCAGCGTTTGGTGCTCAGGGGGACCTGGGGGAAAAGCTGGCGAGGGGGGAAAGCGGCGTTAAAGAGCAGCTGGGGGACAGGGTTTGTCCTGCGCCACACATCCAGCTTTGAGGTCAGAAGTGTTGGAGTCCTCGGGGATGGGCAGCCCCGCAAAATCCTCCATGGGCCGTGCCCAGGGATGGCGTGACCCCAGCGTGGCGATGCTGGGAGGGGGTGATGCTCGTTTCCCATGGGTGCTGCTCCATGCTGGTGCTGCTCCTCCATCCTTCTCCAGCCGCTGCCCAAAACCGGTGCCAAAGCCTCCTGCCCGCGCTCCCCGGGGGGCTCCGGTGCTGCCGTGCCCAGTGGTGCCCCCCAAAAGCGGGCAGGGGGGTGCCAGGTGATGCCCTCTTATCCGCTTCTGTCTCAGCAGCCTTTTCCTGCTCTGACCTCGCATCCACTCCCAAAAATGGGGAAAAAAAGAATTGCCCTTCCCAGGGGATGCCCCTTGTGCCAGAGGACGAGCTCCAAAATCCAGAGGGAAACAGCAAAAACATTGCAAGAGCCCAAAAAGCAAAAAAAAAACCCAAATCACAGGGATTTCTGCAAGAGCACAACCTGCTTTGGCCTCAGCCCAGCTCTGTCACCTCCAGCGAGGCCCCCAGCTGCAGGGGCGTGCAGAGGTTGGCATCCCCTCCGTGCCATGCAAACCCAGCTGGGGCCACCCCATAAATGCTGGGGCACCCTGAAAACCCCCTCGGGATGTTTTTTCTGCCCACTGTCCTCCAAGGAAGAAGGGAAGCAGGGCTGGGCAGTGCAGTACTCACCACAGAGGCGAGAGCTCCTTTCCTCTGGGACCGAGCCCCGATGTGCCGAGGGTATAAATACCAGCGAGCCCGAGGAACCTCAGAGGCGGATCCTCTCTAAACAAAGACCCTAAATAGGCTCAGTGATGGTGTGTTGGCCATATGGCCATATAAGGTGTTTTATTTCATTAAATTGACCTTGGGCTGGTGGTAGGACCCAGCACGGTTAATTATTGTAGGAAAATGTATGGTAGGGATGCTTGGGAGGCAACGGCCCAGTCGTGAGTCTGTTCCTTTTATGCTCCGCTCCGATAAACAAGTGAGACACAAGTCCTTATAAGCGACGGGCTGGGAAAAAGGAGGTGGAAGTGACTCCAGTTGCTGGGGAGTGCGGGTGGAAACCCCACCCGGGTGGAGGTGGGTGTTGGGGCTCTGCCGTGGGGACACCCCGCAGCCAGGGTGGGGATCTGGCGTGCCTGAGATGCTGGAGGCGCGCGGGGTTGGTGCATCGCCTCCTCCCGGCCTCGGTTCCCCCTGCATCCCTGGCATCCAGCACTTCTGGGATGCCTCTCCCTGTGGTTTTCTCTCTCCGCCCCCATTTTTGGGATTTTGGTATCCCAAAGCCCCTCGTGCCCCAAATCCTCGGCGTGCACCAGCCCAGGGCTTGTGGGTCCAAATCCCGACCCCGCACTGAGGGCGAGCCAAGTTCCGATCCCTCCTGGGAGGATTTTGGAGGTGGGATGAGCTCAGACCCCCCCAAGGGACACGGTGGGTGCTGTCCCCAAGCCCCTCTGCCTGGACACAGCCCGGGAGGGCCGGGGCCACCCCCAGCCCCGGGGCCGAGCCTTGGCAGAGGGAGCAGAGTCACAGAGGCCCCGGCCCCGGCAGAGGCCAACCAGCAGCGCCCAAAGTCCCGGCTGCCTTTTTAAGGGCAACGGGCCCTCCCCAGGGAGTCTCCCAGAGCACCTGGGGGAGGCAGCAGAGATGCCCCAGAGTCGCTCCCGGAGCTAGGGGGGGCTGGAGGGAAACTGAGGCACGGGGGCACCAGGCTGATCTCAAGCTGTGCCTGGGGCAGGGACATCCCAGCACTGGAGCAGTGACAAAGAGCTGCAGGGTGCCACCACAAGCAAGGGACCCAAAGGTCCTGGTGCTCCCATGATTTCAGAGGGAGAGAATGGGCCCTGGGCTGTCATCCCCCAGAGCAGGACAGGGACAGTGTGTCCCCAACACTGCCAGCCTGTTCACCCCTCCAACGTCCCCCAGGGATGGCTCTGTCCCATCTGGGCTGTCACCCCCCCGAGCAGGACAGGGACATGGTGTCCCCCCAGCACTGCCAGTCCGTTCACAGCTCCAGCATCCCCAGGGATGGCTCTGCCAGGTCGTTCCCTTTCCCTGTGAAACAGCTCACAGGGGCAGGATTTGTCCCCTGGCCCTGCACTTTGTGTCCCCCCACAGCCCCAGCCCCGGGGTCCAGCTGCCACCTCACACCCCAGCCTGGCTGGGTCCCTGCCAAACATGAGGTCACCGAGGGGGAAGGCTGCCATATATGACATGTTGCAAAAAAAAACCCCTTTAAAATAAATTATTCCCCAAACCCAGCAGAGTGGGGGTGGGAAAAGGGGCTTGATGGAGGCAGCAGCTGCAGAGCCCCGTGTGGAGGGAGCACGGCTGTGCCAGGAGTCGCACGGAATCGGTGGCAGGATCCCATCCCAACCCAGGCAGGGGGACATTCCCAAAGCCCAGAGACATCGCTGAACCCTGGGCCGGTCCCAGCAACCTCAGACCGGCCTCAGCAGCTCCAGGACTCATCACTCTTGCTGGGGACGGGTCAGATCCGGGCTGCCCCCGTCCCCGGGGGATCCCCGAGCATCCCGGCCCGCGGCGGGGCTGGAGCAGGGCCGGCGGCAGAGCAGCCCCGAGCGGGAGCCCACGCGCAGCCTAAAAAGGAAAGGTTTGGCCCCCGCAGCCAATCCAGCGGCCGGCGGGCCCGGGATGCTCGCAGGAACGCCAGGCATCCCACGGCACAGGCGAGGCTGGGAGCGGCGTGGGACGAGGAGGGGGCGATCCCTGCTTGGCCGCTGCATTTCAAAACTCCCGGCGCTGGCCCAGCCCTCGGCACCTCCCTCGGGGGGGAACCTCTCGGGATGCTGCTGAGGATGGACAAACCCCTGAAAAGAGACATTTAGATCCATTCCCTTTGCTGAGGTGGAGATAAGCACTGCTCCCTGCCTGCGGGAACCCCCCAAAACACACGGCCCACATTGTTACAGCCAATAAATCATTGCTGCTGAGGGTAGTTTATGTTCGGGGTCAGCTCCTCCCAAGCCCAACCCAATTTTGAGCGGTTTAAAGGTGTGACAGTCACATCTGGCACGGATTGAGAGAGCCAGGCTGAGTTCCTGGGACCCAGCAGCAGCGGCAGGATGTTGACATTCACTGACACACAAAGGACTCAGGGACCTGGGGTGAAAAAATATGATGAAAAAGCTGGAAACTCAAGGAGCAGTGCTGGGAGGGAGGTGGCAGCTGAGCCCTGACCTGAGGAACTCTCTGCTCCAAGGAATGTGGAAAATTCCCTGGAAAGGTTTATCAGTCACTGGGACAACACAGAAGTGGTGATGTGCCACCAGCTCCTCTCCTGGAGCCAGCTCACACCTGAGACCTGCAGGGACGTGGAGCTGGGATAAATCCCTTGGGATATTCCCCACAGGTTTGAAGGAATTGCTGCTTTGCAAGATGTGATTTTCCACTCTGTGTCCCCACGCTGCTCCGGGGGAGCCCTCGGGGTGAGGAGCTGTGGAGAGCTGGGGATGAACAATCCTACACGCAAACTGCACCTCCCTCACGAGCATGGTTTAAATTAATTAGGGCTGAAAACGAGTTCCCAGAGATGCCCCGAAGGCCCCTCCCATCCCCGGGGCCAGCCTGTTCCCAAAAGCGACTCGGGAAAGGCTGGGAGCAGCACTTGTCACGCAGGGGCTGCCACAAACGCGGCAACCCCCAAAGAAACGGATCCCCCCACCCTGAGCCAGACCCCACCCCACAGAGAGAGCTCAAAGAAAAACGAGTGGCACAGGAGGCCCAGCCCGGGTAATCCCATCCATGTGTGTCAAACGGAAAGCCACGGGGTGCCGGCTGTACAAGCACACGACATAAGGACCGGGATGTTTGCATGCCAGGTGGGAAGGCAGCCCCGGCCCCTCCCCTCCCCGCACGGCCATGTGCCGACCATCCCATCCTGCCGTGGGATGTGGAGCACGCCCGGCCCCGGCACAGCTGCCTTCCACCTTGGAATGCGGCTGCTTCCCTCCCCCCGAGGGCGGGGGCTCGGCCTGGAGCACGGGGAAGGAAAATCTCGGCTTGGCACCCGACTAAAGCACCTCGAGGAGGGTCCCACACAACAGCGACGTCACGGAGCGCTGGGATTTGGCAAGGACAGGCCTCCCGCTGCTCTGGGATGTGCAGAGGCAATCAGGGACAGGGATCTGGCAGGATCTGGGAGTCAAAGCTGCTGGAAATCCCATCCTGGAGTGGGATGGAAGTGGTCAAAGCTGCTGGAATTCTATCTTGGAGTGGCGATGGCGGCCAGGAGACCGAGGTCCTCCACGGTGACACCAGGGCATCGACCAGCCAGGAAAAGGGATGAAATGCTCAGACATCCCTAAACACTGCTGGGATGCAAAGCAGGGCCACTTCCAGCCCTGAAACACTGGAAGGGGGATCCCAAAGGAGGCTGGGCCCTTTTCTCTCCCCAGGCAGACACATGAGTACCAGGAAGCAGCACTGAGCTCACATGGGGGGTCAGAGTGGTCAGCAAGGTTTGATTTTAAACTGTAGGAAAGATTTATGTGCTCCTGGAAGCTCTGCTGAGACTGAGCAGCCCGGAACGAGGGACAAAACAGGGCATGGGTTAAATTGGGCAAGTCCCAAAAGCACTTGAAGAGGTTTCCCCACTTCAGGGTTGCAGCAAGTCATGGGGAACCTCCCCAGGAGGTTGTTCAAGCCGTGGATTAGAGTTAAACAACTGCTTTAGTGTTGGCTTCTGTCTCTGAGCTCCCAGCTGGCTTCTCCCCACACCTGGAGCCCCTGCCAGCCCCATGCCAGGCACTGAGGTTCCAGGGGCTCCTGCTGAGGGCAGGGATCTGATTTCACCGCAGGGAGGGGAGGGATCACTACACGGTAGAAATCATCTGCTACAGGAGAAGAAAACCGATTCCCTAGGCCTAAAGGAAGGTGGGTGGTTCCTGTGAAGGGACAAGGCAAGAGGCTTTATCGGAGATCCATCACCACCACGTCTCTCTCCACTATTGACACGTGATTGCAGGTCTGGAAGAGAGGAGAGGAGAGGACAGGGGGTTATTCAGATGTTCCCACAGCACACGTGAGTCTCCTGGCACAACCTGCAGCCAGTGCTTTCCCTTGGATCCAGCCCCTTGGATCACTCCAATCGCTGGCCCTGCCTGGTGCCACACAGCGACCACGGCAGGCCCCAAACACAAATCCCCCCCTCAAACAGTCCTGGGCTGCTGCCTCACGCTGCTCTTGCAGCCAGGAGCTCTGCATCACACTCCCAACACCTGGAGTATTGTGGGAGGCTCCTGCACCTCCACTCTGGGAACTGGAGAGCAGCCCCTGCCAGGCTGAGCCTCCTGGTCACAGCCCAGCACCTCAGCACAGATTTAATTCAAGAGCAGGGTCCAACACACCACCTCCCCTCCCCACAGCCCCCACGGACTCACCGTGAAGAGAGGGGGGTCTTTGGGGTGTGGGTGGAACCCCTTCTGCCGGCAGGATGAGATCTCCTCCAGGCCATGCTCCGTCAGCTTGAAGAACCCTGTCCTGGAGCAGAGGAACAGCAGCTCTGTAGCTCGAGCCTCTGCAGGCCCAGCCACATCCCCGGGGCACGTTTGGGGCCGTTCATGTCAAGCAGGAGCAGAGACTGAGGCTAAGGGACACCCCAATTCCAGGGAAACTCCTCTCCCCAGCTCTGATCCTCCTGTCAGGGTTGGGCAACTCCTGCCCAGACACAGCCCCTGGAAAGAGCTGACAGGAGCTGTCCAGTGTGACATTCCAGCCCCACGGCAGGAATCTGAGAGAGGAAGGCTGTGGCTGACAGCCCAGGCAGAGGGAAAAGCCTCCCCAGCCCACACTCCTGGAATCCAGACTCACTCCTGGTATTTGGGAGAGCACACGATGGCGATGGACTCTGGCAGCATCATCTGGTAGGAGCAGTGGGTGTGCAGGTCCACGCTGGACAGGAAGGCTGTCTGGGTGGGGTGGGTCTGCAAAGGGACACGGGGACAGCAGTTACAGCAGGCTGGGAAAACCCTCCCCAGGGATCGTGTCTGCCAAGGGAATCTCGTGGCAGAGGAGACACAGCTCCTTGCAGGGCACAGGGGACACACCTGGGGTGTAATTCATGGAATTGTGGAATGGTTTGGGTTGGAGGGACCTCAAAGCCCATCCAGTGTGAGCCCAGCCATGGGCAGGGACACCTCCCACTGTCCTGTCCAACCTGGCCTTGAGAACTTCCAGGGATCCGGGGCAGCCACAGCTTCTCTGGGAATTCCAACCCAGCCCCTCCCCACCCTCACAGGGTAGAATTCCTTCCCAATATCCCATCCATCCCTGCCCTCTGTCAGTGGGAAGCCTTGTCTTATCACACTCCCTGCTTTGTCCTAAGTCCCTTCCAGCTCTCTTGTAGCCCCTTTTTTTTGTCCTAAGGATTGTCCCAAAACGTGTGCCCCTCTTTCCCATTTGGAGTTACCTACAACAGGAGCTCTACATTCCTGCCATGAGAAATCACACTTTGAAGCCACAACAATGTCCTTGCAGGCCACTTGTGCCTTGCAGGCCACTTCACACGTTTCTCAAGTGCAGCTCCTGGGGCCCAGCACATCCCATGGTGCCACAGCACTCCAGGATATCACATTCCATGGAGGATATCACATTCCATGGAGAGCTGTACAACCTCTCTGACAGGCACCACCTCACCTCAAGTCCTGCTGATAGCTCTCCCTCCTTTTGCTGCTTGGCTTTTTGTTTTTGTTTTTTTTGCCAAGACCAGCAGGAGGGTCAAATGAATTCCAGAGGGTCTCTGAATGTGGCAGGGCTGTCACTGCAGAGGTGGCCCTGGTGCAGCACAGGCCAGGCACCTGGAGCAGCAGCATTTCCTTGCCCAAGCCCTCAGGCAGCTGCTGCTTTCGAGAGATTACTCAGCTTTGCTTGGCACAAATCCCACTGCCAAAGGCCCCGTGGGGCCGAGGGAGGAGCCTGCAGCTGGCACAGCTCACAGCACAGCAGCACAGGGACACAGCATGGGAGATGTGTCCCTCCAGGAGAGGAGCTTGAGGTGCCCCCACAGAGCCACCAGAGTCAGCTTTTAGCTGGAGGGAACATGAGCTTCATGTCTAAGATCCCATTTCCAGAGAATCCCAGAATGGGTTGGGAGGGACCTTAAAGCCAGTGCCACCCCTGCCATGGCAGGGACACCTTCCACTGTCCCAGGCTGCTCCAAGCCTTGTCAGCCTGGCCTTGGGAACTTCCAGGAATCCAGGGGCAGCCACGGCTTCTCTGGGCACCCTGTGCCAGGGCCTCCCCACCCTTGTAGGGAAGAGTTTCTTCCCAATATCTCATCTAAACCTTTCCTCCCTCCCTTTCAAAGGGCTTGATGCTTTAGGAAGGGACCCAAACATTAACCAGACCTGGATTTCTCCATCACAGCAGTGAACGAGACAGTACCAGAGAGAGAATCCCAACCAGAGGCAGAAACTCAACCAGAGGCTGCGGGCCATTCCCTGCCATCTCCTCCAGTAACTTCTCCTCCACCAGCCCTGCTCCACCAGCCCTTCCCCCTGGGGCTGGAGGCCAGGGAAGTGCCAGGGGAAGGAGACTCACGTGGATCCAGCCCAGGGTGACGAGGCCGTGCTGGTCCTGGATGACAAAGAGCTCCTCCTCGTTCTCCGTGGTGCAGGAATCGGGGCCTCCCAGCTGCTTGGGGACGATGACGTGGGTGATGGTGAACTCGTTCCTCATCTGCAAGGCAGTGGCAGCACAGGAGGCTGTAACCCCCCAGACAGGAGGGAATTTCCTAAGCCTTGGAACAAGCCCATGGATGCATCTACCACCCATCTGCAGGTGCAGCTCCAAGTTACTGACAAAGGAGTGCAAGATTTTCTTCCCGTTTCATTCTCCCTGCTGTGCAGAGCACCCAGAGGAGCTCAGAGAAGTCCTGGACACCCCCCCAAACCAAGCTCTCCACTCTAAAGGGAGAGTGCCTCATCCCTAAACCATCCCCAGTGTCTGGAAGCAGCTGGACTGCAGGAAGTTGCTACATCAAACAACTTCATTTCAAAGCAAACTTCTGGAAGCGACTCAGGGCAGATGGGCTGGGGCTGCCAACAAAACCTGGGCACGCGAAGTCTGGGGGAGAACAGTGTCCTGTCAGCCTTGCCTGCGTGAGGGCCACCAGCTGGGACTCCCAAAGGACAAGTGGCTGGAGCTGCGTGCCACCAGGAATGTCACCAGTGGGACAGAAGAAGCTGAATGGGGACTCAGGCAGCACCTCACTCAGGGTAGGGAAACCCTAACCCGAAAACAAGGGAGAGGCACATCATCCCTAACACTTGGAAGCCTGACACCACACTGAAGAACTCCAGGACAAAAATCAGGGTCTTTGAGCCACTTCCAAAGCCATGACACTGTGAAAACAGTCCCTGTGCCACTTTTGGGGTCTCCATTGGGGCTGTTTCCTCACCAGCTTCCCGCAGAGGATCCCGCAGGTCTCCACACCCCGCACCGTGTTGGCATCAGCCAGCTGCAGGAACTTGTGGCACAGCTCCCTGGGCACAATGACCTGGCGAAGGACATCCACACCTGCACCTGTGGGGAGGAGGGGAGCTCAGTGAGCACAGAGTCAGGAATGCTGGAGAAATGGTCCCTCAGGGCAGGATCTGAAGAGGTGAAACAGAGAAAATCCACCTGGGAAGATAAAGTCCCCTTCCAGTGGTGGGCTCAGGGAAACGTGTCACTGTGACACCTGATAAAGGATGGGCACCACCTCTCCCACAGCAGGGAAAAGGAGATGGAGAGGATCCTCTAGCAGGGGGTCGAAAGGAGTGTTTTGTTAGCAAAAATGATACCACAGACCCTCAGGAAATGTCACTTAAAGCAGGACGTGTCACTGGGCAAGACTCGGCCACTGGACATGTATGAATTAGTATTTTGTGGAATTTGGTCAGGAGGAGGATTAAATCAGCCCAGCCAGGAGCTAAACCCCAACCTCCAGCAAGTATTTGGATCAAGGAAAGGCAAACAGGCTGCAGACCCTGGAAGAGCAGAGAGACTGGGCTGGAAAAGCAGGGAGGGCACATTCCCAAGAGGAAAGAGCTCTCCCCAGCCCTGTGAGCGTTCACAACATTCAGTGACTCAGGAGAGCAAACCCCCAGCAGGGATGGAGCCATGATCAAGTAATTCCAAGAGCCTCCCAGAGAAATTGGCCGTGTTTGGCTCAGCCCCAGCAGGGGAGAAGGGATGCTCCAAGAGGTACTAACTGTTCTCTGTGCTCCCCAAAGCACTGGGCTTCAAAGATCTGTCCACAACAGGAGGTTTGGATGGGACAGTCCCCGCTGATGGACTTGCTGGATGAACTGGAGAGGCTGGAACCTTTGGGATTAAAGCTGTTGGGGGCTTTTCCACACCAGGGATGAGGGGTCCATCCATAGACTCTGGCTCTGCCTTTCCAAATTCCTGCACTATCCTCAGGCGTTCCTTCTCCAGCTCCTGCCGCCGGATCATCTCCTCAAAGGCATGGAACT
The DNA here is from genome assembly GCA_008694505.1 of Cyanoderma ruficeps. Taxonomy (NCBI): domain Eukaryota; kingdom Metazoa; phylum Chordata; class Aves; order Passeriformes; family Timaliidae; genus Cyanoderma; species Cyanoderma ruficeps. The sequence continues at coordinate 219,677 of VZDJ01001034.1, read as the reverse complement.
GCTCCTGCTCTGCCTGCTGCTGCTTCATCAGGGCTACCCGAGTCTTCTCCTCCTCCAGCTGCTGCTGCAAAGCCAAAGTGTGTGCAAATTACTCTTCTTCCTCCTGTTGCAAGGAGGAACACGCCCAAGGACAGGAGCAGAGAGGGGGACACTGGCCTGGGGCAGAACACAAAGCCTCTGCAGACCCCCAGCCATCCCCGGATTATTCCCAAAGAGTCTGCAAAAGGCCCCCAGCAAACAGCATTTTCTGCAAGGAAACTTCAGCTTGCAGGGCATAGATCCAGAGCCAGCTGGACCCAGGGCAGAAAAACTACAGCTTTACCCTCCCTCTTCCATGGAATTACAATCCCAGGTTGACTTCCCCCTGTCCTGTCTCTAAAGACACACTCATCCAGAGCAAAACTGACTGCAGAGGTGTCAGAGGTCTCTGCTTTGCCCACACAAGCCCAGATCCTTGCCCACGCTGAGTTCCTGGACCGTAAGACCTGGATGTGGTGCTGGGACAGAGAGAACCAACCCAGCAAACAGCCCCAGCTCAGGCTGGCTCGGGATGCACGGGGAGAAGAGCCAGGGACACCTCTGAGAGTCACCCACAGTGACAGCAGGGGACGAGCCTGGAGAAAGTTGGGGACACCCAGAGTGGACATTCCCGAGCACCCAGGGAGCCCTGGAGCTCCCAAACCCTGAGAGGCTGAGGGGCTCCTGGGGAGCACAGGCCTCCAGTCTCCTGTCACTCACCTCCTGCTCCTTGTACTTAGCATAGTCCTTGGCGTACCTCTTTAGCAGCTCCTCCTTGAGCTCTTCGGCTCGGGGAAAGGCTACTTCCTTCAGTTTCTGGGGGAGGAAACACAGCATCAGTGTGGGGCAGCCCCAAGGCAAGAGAAATGAAACCCGAGCAGCTCAAGAGTCCAAAAACCACCACCAAAATCACTGAGCAAGAGCTCAGGCAGTGCTGTTCTCTCCTCTTCTGGTCAGCACCAAGCAGAGGAGCTCCGGTTTCTTGTGGCTATGAGGAATCTTCAAGGATTCCCTGGAAAGTCACTGCTTTGGACATCCAGCCACTCCACAAGGTATTTAAAAAGTAGGGAGTTGAACAGGGAAGAAAGGACACCCTGGTGCTCAGCATGAGGTAAACTGGACACCTCAGCCAGTCCAGTGCAAGTGCAATGGGGTAAGAACCCCTCAAACTGTAACTCAGAGAATTGTGGAATTGTTCAGGTGGGAAAACACCTCCAAGATCATAGAGTTCAACCATTCCCCCAGCACTGCCACATCCACCACTAATCCATGTCCCCAGGTGTTTTGAAACACTTCCAGAGATGGTGGAAGCCTGTGCCAGGACTGGACAATGCTTTTAGGGAAGAAATTTTCCCAATATCCAACTTAAGCCTCCCCTGATGCAACGAGAGGCTGTTTCCCCTTATCCTGTCCCTGCTCACTGGGAGCAGAGCCTGACCACCCTGGCTGTCCCCTCCTGTCAGGGAGTTGTGCAGAGCCAGAAAGTCCCACCTGAGCCCCCTCTCCTCCCTCTGAGCCCCTTTCTCAGCTCCCTCAGCCACTCCTGGGGCTCCAGGCCTTTCCCCAGCTCCACTCCCATCTCTGGATACACTCCAGCCCTGCAACGGATTTCCCGGAGTGAGGAGCCCACAGCTGAACTCCCAAGGGCTCAGAACGGCCTGGCCAAGCCAAGGCTTCTCAGCATTTGTGTGGATCACTTATCCCAGAGGCACAGCAGCCCAAGGTGGATGGCACTAACCACATTCCCATTCCAGACCTGCTGCTGTCCCCACTTACTTTGACTGTGTCCCTTTTCTCAGGGATGACGGCGCTTTTGTAATCGCGGTGCTGCGGCAGCTTCTCGATGAAGAGCCTGGAAAAACGGGACAGAGGCTGCAGTTTGGGACAGTCAGGGCTGTTTTGGGGGATCCCTGTGCTCCCTCCCAGGGCAGTCTGTGTGTCTGCAGGAACCCTCCATCCCATAACAGCCCCTGGAGCTCTGCACAGCACTCAGATCTCACTCAATCCCAAGGGAGCGCCCCACACAGGTTTTCCTTCCACCTGGCCTCTGGAGGTGATCCTCAGGGATAAACACATTTGTTTTGAAGAGAAGCATTAATAACCTGGTCTAAGGCACCAAGGGCACAGCGGTGCCGCAGGAAGGTGCTCAGGCAGCTGCCCACAGCTGAGAGCATCCCAGGATTCCACCCGAGTTCAAGGACTTGGCTGACTCAGAGGGACGGAGAGTTTGTGCAGGAGGGGAAATAAACTCAGACCTCGGCCAGGGAAAACTTGCAGGTGAGCTAAAACCAAGCTCCCAACAGCCTCAGCTGCTGCAGCAGGAGCCTTTGGGCTCTGCAGCCTGAGCACCCCAGGTACTCCAGGCAGGAGGGAGAATTCCATGCTGGCTTTGGGGAGGGAAATCAAGACTGAGCTCAGCATCATCCCACTCAGCTTCCCCAGGCTGCTCTAAGCCCTGCCCAGCCTGGCCTGGGACACTTCCAGGGATCCTGGGGCAGCCTGTGCCTGGGCCTCTCCACCCTCCCAGGGAAGAATTTCTTTCTAACATCCAATCTTGTCCTCTCACTGCCCAGGTAAAAAAGGGCCTCTTCTCTTTTTTAGAAGCCTCCTTTAAGTGCTGCTAGGCCACAATGAGATCCTTCCACGGAGCTCTACAAGCACTAAAACAAGGAGAAAATCTCACAAACAAGGGGCAGTTCATCCTGGCTCAGCTGTCTGAGGCTCCCCGGGCTTGAGACGTCTTGAGTTCATCTGTGACAAGTTGCCAGCACTGACAGAGTGCTCAGGCTGAGCTCAGGGTGAGCTTAGCCAGGCCCTTCTCTCCTGCAAGTGGAGCTTTGCTGGCTCTGGGCATCCACAAAGCTTTGGGAATAACCCAAAATCCCTGCCCTCCTTCCAGCTTCAGCACCCACAGGAGGATGTTCCAGCTCCTTTGGAGAGCAGCCTCCTGCCCAGGCACAGGGAATAAAGGAATAGACCACGCCACAGAGAGCAGAACAAACCAACCAAGCAAAGCCAAGCAGCAGGAAAAACTCAGGGGGCACAGAAACTCTGAGAAACCTCTGTGTGTGCAGTAAACAAACGCAGCTGCTGCAAGCCCTCAGGGATGAGGAAGGACTTTTTGTCTCCCTGAATGCTCCTGGTGAGGCTGCAGGATCAGCAGAGCCAGGGCACAGCCTGGAGCCCTGGAGAGGCCATGGCTCCCTCCCAAACCCCCGGCGAGGTCCCCGCTCCCAGCTGGGGGTGTGAAGTAGGTCACTGTGCCGAGGAGACACAACAAGGCCCCGAGCGCTGCCAGCAGCTTGCAGATTCAAATGGAAGGGATTAATTAGGAAGGATTAAGAGCAGATGCTGGCCTGGGCAGGATGGAAAAACCAGCAGAGACAGCTGGGTTTCCACAAGTCAGGAAGCAGGGAAAGAAGTGGGCAGGAGGATGAGAGGAGGGCTCAGAGGAAAACTCCGGGGCAGGAGCAGCAGTGGCCAGCTGGGATGGGGCAGAGGAAGGGCTGGAACAGCTCACGTTTCCTATGGACAGCCCTGCTGATGCCTGGCAAGACCAAAACCTCCCACAGCCAGGAATTCTGGGCTGGTTCAAACCTCTGCCTGCTCCCGAGCCCAGAGGAGCAGCAGCTGTTTGGCACTGAGCAGCCACAGCCAGGACTATTTTTAAGCCCAGCTCTGGTGCCCAGCCCAAGCCAGTGGCTCTTGAGGCCCTTGTGACACCCCCACACGTCCCTGGAGCTGATCCAATAAAATCAAGGAGCCTCAACATTACAGAAAAGTTATGTCTTATTACTTTTTTCCTTTCTTATTTGGCTTTACCAAATTAACCCGAGTGCTCCTGCTGGTGATTCAAGGAAAACACCCATTCGGATCAAGGCAGGAGAAGCTGCTCAGGAGCACAGCCAAGGAAAGACTTGCAAGGAATCAAGACACGTGTTAAAAATCCTGGAGGCAGTTACAGAATCATGGAATGGCTGGGATGGGAAGGGACCTCAAAGCTCATATCCCACACCTGCCATGGCAGGGACACCTCCCACTATCCCAGGGTGCTCCAACTCAGCCTTGGACACTCCCAGGGATCCAGGGGCAGCCACAGCTTCTCTGGGAATTCCAACCCAGCCCCTCCCCACTGTCACAGGGAAGAATTCCTGCCCAATATTCCATCCATCCCTGGCCTCTGCCAGTTTAAAACCATCTGCCCTTGGCTGGGCACTCTCTCTGCCTGTGTAAAAGTCCCTCTCCCTCCTTTTTATAACCCCTCTTCAGGCAGTAAAAGGGACTCTCAGGTCTCCCCAGGGCCTTCTGTTCTCCAGGCTGAACACCCCCAGCCTGGCCCCATTCCTAGAAAAGGGAGAGCAGAGCAAATCCATGAGAGGCTCCAGTGAGCTGCCAGTACCTCCTCCTGATCTCTGGATGAGGACATCTAGAAAACATCAAACCTATTGCTCGAGCTCCAGCTTCCCATCTTCACTGGAAGGAATGACGGTGGCATTAAGCTCCTATCTTTGGACAGTCCTGGGCAGGAGCTCACATTCGTCAGCACTGGAGAAATCCCACCAGGGGAAGGGTTTCCTTCAGCCCAGCAGCCAGGCTGGAAACGCCAGGAGAATGCCAGGAGAATTGAAATCTGCTGGGAACACAACCCAGCACCTCTGGCTGCTACAATGAAACAGCCTCCAGCTCATTTGTTTAGTTAAAAAGTTTCTCCTTCGGCCCCAGCTGCGTAACAGGCCTGGAACCTTTCCCAAAGGTTTTTTACACTTCCCAGCTCCCCGTGCAGCCTCCCAGGCTCTCGCCACCATGCCCATAAAAGCTCAGGAAGTGCGAGGCGGGGAGGAAAGCTAATCAGAGAAAAATGTGTTCGGTTTAAGGGGCAGCAACCCTGCACACGGGGGCAGGGAGGGAAAATGCCCACAGGGATGCCAACCCTGATTGGGGTGAGCAGGGAGAGTGGGCACAGCACAGAGCACACACCAGGGGCGCTGGGGGGAAGCAGGAGGGACAGGTTTAGGGAGAAAACACCACAGCAACAGGACACTGCACTGTTGAAATCAGTTTTCGTCCCTTTAAACACCCACAGGAACATAGCTGTGTTTGAGGGGGCTGGATTATGTTCCTGAGGTGTAAAAATAAATCCCCAAGTGGTCCCTGATCCCAAAGGAGGAACTCCCTGCTGTGGAAGGCTGTAGTAACCTCAGAGTAAAACAGGTTTCTCCTCTGAAGGTGGATTAGCAGAGACATCACAACCCAGCCTCAATTCTTCCAGGTAGATACAAAAATCCCTGACCACGGATCCCTGCCCAGCCCGAGGATATCACACCAACCTAGAGAAAAACTGAGGCCAATTGAGGTGATGAAACACCTGCAAACTTTGACCTACAGGCTGATAAAATCTGTCTGCTGCTGACAGGAGGGACAGAGGGACAGAGCAATCCAAGATCAGCCTGGTTCCCAAGGGAATTTCATTCCCATAATACCAATATCCCAAAGGGGTGTCAGAGGATGCTGCCAGACTCTTTCCATTGGTGCCCAGTGACAGGACAAGGAGCGAGGGCCACCAACTAAATCACAAGAAGTTCAACCTCAACAGGAGGAAGAAATCTCTTCCACAGAGGGTGGCAGAGCCCTGGAACAGCTGGAGTCTCCCTCTCTTGAGACTTTCCAAATTCACCTGGACGTGTCCCTGCATCACCTGCTCCAGGTGACCCTGCCTGGCCAGGGGGCTGCACTGGGTGATCTCCAAGCCAAACTTTCCTGGGATTATGGATCCTGAAAACTTTCACAAGCAAGCTGCACCCGTGGCTTTGTGCCTCACACCTTTCCCACATCTCCTGATCAGCCTGAGCTGCACCTCTGGCTTTGTGCCTCACCTTTCCCACATCTGGTTGGTTCAAGCTGCATCTGCGACTTTGTGCCTCACCTGTCCCACATCTGGCTGGTCCGAGCTGCATCTGTGGCTTTGTGCCTCACCTTTCCCACATCTCCTGGCCAGTCCCACCAGCTGTGGGACCCTGAATCCCTGAGGAGCAGAGCTCTGGCCAGAGCCCATAGCTGTGGAGTTCTCCCGTCCCACCAAGACCTCGCAGTGCCCGGAGACCCTCTGGACCCCCCGTCCCCAGGCCCCCCAGGCCCCGAGGCCCAGCCTTACGTGATGTACTTGTTGTAGAGGATGAAGGCGTGCTCCAGGTTGCCCTCCTCGCGGTACACGGCGGCCATGCGCAGCATCTCCACGCCCGAGCGGAAGTAGCGGCGCGGGGGGACGTCCTCGCTCACCTCCACGATGCTCCCGGCCTGGATCAGCCGCCGCACGCGCTCCTCGGGCGCCAGGCCGGCGCCGCCGGGGCCGGGCATGGGCACACACATGGGCCGGGCAGGGCTCTGCGGGCACCGAGGGGGGCACGGCCGTCAGAGCCCGCGGGGAACGGAGCCACGGAACCGTGGAACCCACAGAAACCACGGAACCCACGGAAACCACAGAAACCACGGAACCCACGGAACCCAGAGAACCCACAGAACCCAGAGAACCCACAGTACCATGGAACCACAGAACCCACGGAACCCACGGAACCCACCGAACCCACGGAACCCACNAACCACTGAATCACAGACATTACAGAGCCATGGAATCACAGAAACCACAGGAATCACTCAGTCACAGACATCACTCAATAGTGGAATCACAGAAATCACCCAGTCAATTACAGAATCAATTACAGAGTCGTGGATTCACCAGGTTGGAAAAGACCTTTAAGGGCATTGAGTCCAACTCATGCCCCAACACCACCTCGACTAAACCATCCTGACCCAACAGGTTCCATCCCAAATCCATCCTGACCCTACAGAATCCATCCCAAATCCATCCTGACCCAACAGGATCCCCCCAGACCCAAAAGGAACCCCTCAGATCCATCCTGACCCTAGAGGATCCCCCCAAATCCATCCTGACCCAACAGGCTCCATCCCAGACCCATCCTGACCCAACAGGCTCCATCCCAAATCCACCCTGACCCAACAGGCTCCATCCCAAATCCACCCTGACCCAACAGGCTCCATCCCAACTCCCTCTCTGACTGTGCTGTGGGAGGCACTCCCATGGCCTCAGGAATGCACCATGACCTGATCCATGTGGGAATCACCACAGACGGGAGCTGGTGGATTCCAAGTGGAGGAAGCAGCAGGGCTGAGGGGCAGGGAGCCCAGAAATCCTCCACCAAAAGCAGTTTTAACTCGAAAAAGCCACTCTGGGCCAAGGGAAGGGTTAAACTCCCTGTAAAATCGCACTAATTTCCTAAAGCATGTAAAAATGTCCTCACCTCTGTGGGGCTGGCCTTTTGTGGACACCTTTCCATAACAGCCCCTGAAAGCCTTCCAATAGAAACCCACTTTTATATTACCTCCTCACTAAAAATCATCTCAAGTTTCATTTCCAAGTTGAAAAAAAGACAGCGATTGTTCTGGCCACCCAGATCAGACCCACCAGAACAACACCTCAGAGGCCACATGCAGTGCCAGGAGTTACTGAGGCACCTCCCTAAGGGAGTGAAAGGCCCCCAGGGACCCTGGGAGAGGAGGGGAGCCCCTCTGGGGGTTACCCCAGAGCAGGAGCTGCTTTTTGAGGGCAGGCAGAGCTGTGTTTCCCAGCCCACACCCTGCAGGAGCCCCTTGTCCCCTGATCCAGCTCTGCCAGAGGCTCCTGTGGCAAAACCCTTTGGGGTGTGACAGCCACAGCTCGGGGGGTGGGGGTTCAGCTGCTCCCCCAAGCCAGATCTCCGAGTCCCTTCCTCAAAATAATCCCTGCCAAGTCTCACAGTCCTTTTCCCCCCGGGAGAACAGAACCATCCACACCCTGGAACCCCCCTCGAAATCCCACAGCATCCCTCGAAACAAAGAGCCTAAATCACCTCCCCCAAACTCCAGACCCTCACCAAGAGACAGGGTGACCCCTCCCCAAAATCAGAGCCCTCCACAAGTGCTGCAGCCCTTGTCCTAAAAGGGAGAGCAGGGAAGAGCCCCCCCACACTGACTGTGCCCCCCACACAGCCCCTCCAGATCTCCCCCTGTAAAACGAGAAGAGAACCCCCCCAACAGGGCAAGGGGAACCTCAAAACGAATGGCGCCATCCTAAGGGGAAAGGTCGCACAGTCAGAGCCGCCTGACCGGATCCCCTGTCCTGAGGAGAAACATCTCCCAGCTCTGAGCAGATCCCTCTTCCTAAAGCGAGGGTCCCACAATCAGACACCCCCCGCGATGGGATTCTCCTCCCGAGAGTGAATATCCCACAGCCGGAACACTCCGGAGTGGGTCCCCCTTCTTCTGGAAGATTCCAGACCCCCCTATCCGCACCTCCACACGAGACCCTCCGCCCCCCCCAACCGGAGCTCTCCCGACAAGGTCTCTCAGGAGAGGTCGGTACGGTCCAGCAGCGTAGCCCTGGTGCCTCAAGCCGCCCCCGATGCTCAGAGAGACCCCCCAGCAGAGGCCGGGACCCTCCATCCCGGGGGACCCTCCCCATCCCCGGCCCAGCCCTGACCTGGCGCGCGGGGCCGCCGTTTCCCCTCAGCACTTCCGGGTTCTTCCCCACCCGCCGCAGCACCGCCCCGCCTCTCTCCCGGCAGCCAATCAGAAGCCGTCCCAACATCCGGGCATGTAGCACACACCACCTACTTCCGCCCAGGTGCGCAGCAGATCCGTTCCCTTGGCGGAACGTCGTACGTCATGACGTCATGGTGTCAGGTCTTAAAGGGGCAGCGCCCGTGGAGCGGCCCCGCTCCGGCCCAGCCCAAACCCGCCCGTTCTCACCCCAAAATTGGGCCAAGCCCCGCCCACCCCCCCCCCCGCAGCGCGGATGGCGCACGGGCCCCTCAGGGGAAATGACCGCCCCACAGCCAGACTGGAGTTTGCACACCTTGGAAATTTACTTTAGCAAAAGTGGGTAAAAAGGAGAAAAAAAAATCTCCTGTTTTAAGGCCCAATCCTGTTTCTCGTTACACGTTGAGAAAATAAACAAAAGCTCGTTTTGTTTAAGGTTCTAGGGATGCCTGAGGATGTTCCTTTAGGATTATTCCAGCTCTGGTTGAGTCTGTGGTTTGTTTTTTTTACTTCCTGCATCCCTCACGGATCAGACTCTGCACAGCATCAGATTAAAAAAATTCCTTATAAAAACATCGGCGAAGCAAGAGAAAACAGATTAAAAAATAGCCCTGTTCAGCTGCCCCACACCTGGCCTGGCAGTCCCTGGCTGAGCCACAGCTGCTCCCTCCAGCCCTGGGAGGGTTTTTCCTCGTGGAACACGTTCCCAGCACTGTCAGGACATTTCCTGCTCCTTCAGTTCGTGTTTCCTGCGCCGGCGTTTCCTGGCAGGTGAGGGCTCCTGGGGCAGCCAGGCCTGGGGGCTCTGGGTGGGGAACAGCTCCTTGCTCTTCTTCTTGGGGTGTGGTGAAAGCCAACAGTTCCTGGGGGCCAAACTGCAGGGCTGCCTCTGCTCCAGATAATTCTCCTGCCTCTGCTCCAGGTGATTCTGCTCCAGATGTTTCAGCTTTTTCTGCTGCCCCTGCTCCAGATCATTCTGCTTCTCCAGCTGCCTCTGCTCCAGATGTTTCAGCTTTTTCTGCTGCCTCTGCTCCAGATGATTCTGCTTCTCCAGCTGCCTCTGCTCCAGATGATTCTGGTCCACATGTTTCAGCTTTTTCTGCTGCCTCTGCTCCAGATGATTCTGCTCCTTCTGCTCCAGCTTCTTCTGCTGCCTCTGCTCAAGCTTTTTCTGCTGCCTCTTCTCCAGCTTTTTCTGTTCCTTCTGCTCCAGCTGCCTCTGCTCCAGCTTCTTCAACTGCTTCTGCTGCAGCTGCCTGTGCCCCAGGGCTCCGTGGCTGTGTCCCAGCTCCCAGGGCTGTCCCTGAGCTGTGGGGTCAGGCTGCGGCTTCTTCTTGGTGCTGCCGGGATTCCTGCAAGGAAATTTGGGAGTTGGCACCCAAGAAAGGGCTGGGTGTGAATGCCCTCAGCCCCTCTGCGTGTGCCCAGAGCCTTTTCCTGCAGCCTGAAGGCTGAGAACACCCAGAGAGGTGCACTCCTGATTTCTGGCAGGAGGTTTTCATCAGGGAGCATTTTCTGCACCCCTGAGGGAGGAGGGGAAGGAGCCACGGCTGGCCCTGGCTCCCAAAGGTGTCCTGGATATGGTTTGGGAGCTCCCCACAGCCAGGAGCTGCCAGAGCCATACCCCAGCTGGGGAAGCTCTTCCCTGCATCCCCTGTTCCAGGAGAAGTCCAGGAAGAGCAGCAGAGTCCCCACCTCGCTCTCAGGGAAGAGCTGCCTCACTTGGCACTCCATTCCCTGAAAATTCCCAGCTGGGGAACATTCCAGCCCCACTGGGACACAGCTCCCACCCTGGCAGGATGTCATCCCATCCCTACAGGCCCAGGAATGGCATTGCCAGGCACAGCTTGGCACAGGAGCTTCGCTGTTGGCATTCTGGCTGTGAACAACTTTCAAAGAGGTTTTTTTTTTTTCACCCTTCCAGAGCTGGCAAAGCCCTGGGCGAGCTGCAGCTTGTAAAAATCCAGCTGGAATTGTTTCCCAAGGGAGGGAACAGCTCCCTGAGCCTGCTCAGCTCAGGGCATAGCCAGGGAAAGGGCAAACACCCACCTGGGCACTGCCAGGGGGGCCTGGCTCGGGTGCTGCTTCCCCAGCTGCTTTTGGGGCTTGGCTGGGGCACTGCCTTTTTTCCTGACGAGATCTGAGCCCAAATTCTTCAGTTCACAGCTGCTTCTGAAGGGAATTTTAAAGAGAATTTCAGATGTTTTCACTCGAAAAAGTGAGTTTTGCACTCACTGAGTGATCACATCAGTGGTCACACCTGATCCTTGCCCCTCCCAGCCCCATCCAGAAAAGGGGGCCTGGGGTTTTTTCCAACAAGTTCCAATCCCAGAATGGTTTGGGTTGGAAAGGACATTAAATGCCATCCAGTCCCACCCTGGCCATGGGCAGGGACACCTTCCCCTATCCCAGGCTGCTCCAACCTGACCTCTTTCTGACCTGGAAACTTCCAGAGATGGAGCTGTCAGATTTTCTGGGAATTCCATTCCCACCCTCACAGGGAGCGATTTCTCCCCAGTATCCCACCCAACCCTGCCCTCAGTGAGTTTTAAACCATTTCCCCCTTGCCCTGGCTCCTCTCCCTGTGTGTTCTCCCAGCTCCAACCTCCCCTCCCGGAGCCATCCTGAGGTTCAGGACCTTCTCCAGCAGCTGTCCTCACCCCTGGAACATCCAGACTCACTTTTTCAAGGTTCTCTTCTGCAGATCCTGGATGTAGTTGGTTCTCTCTATGGGATGCCCTCGAGACTTGTTGAACACTGGGAAGAGACAGAATTACCCTCAGGGCTTCTGAGCAATTGGAACTCTCCAGAAGGGTTTTAACTCCTTCCTCAAGCACAATTCCCTCCCTGGAGCCATCCCAAACCTCCCTGAGCATTCCCCATCCCAGCAGGATACTCACACTCTATGGCAGCATTTGGCTCCATGCCTTCAACATCAATCAGATACCTGCACAGAGCAGCAAGACATCTCTAATTACAGAGTTAATTATGAAAACACTGATGGGTTGGTGTTGATTCAAACAGGGAAAAAAAAAAAAGGCTGGGGAGTTTTAAACTTTTTATTTGTGTGGCAGAATGGAGGATCAGCATTTACTGCTGAATTTTGGGATGAAAAACGCTCCCTAACAAAAGCTGAAATCTTTGCAAGGCTGAGATCACAGAGATCACTCCGCTCTTGTTCCCTCCTGGAAATGCCACCACTGAAGCCCATCTGACCAAGGAGAACTCACCTACAGACCAAGTAGCCAGTCCTGTTCAAGCCATGTGTGCAGTGCACCCCGATGAGTTTATCTGTAACACACACGGGAGATTCAGCTGCAGCTCCTCCCAAACCTCCCAAATCTCCCCAGGACGAGCCCATGGCATCAACCCTCCCTCAGTGACACCAACACAAGGAACAGAAGTAACCACATGCATCACCCTAGTTAAGTCTAATTAGCATTCAGCTCATCAACTCGTTAATTCTGGCAGCTCATCTGCCCAGTCCCACAGCTCAAACACAATTAAGGCTCAAATCATCACAGAATCCTGCAATGGTTTGGGTTGGAGAGGACCTTAAAGCCCATCCAGTGCCACCCCTGCCATGGGCAGGGACACCTTCCATTACCCCAGGCTGCTCCAAGCCCCGTCCAGCCTGGCCTGGATTATCAGAGCCAACCTGAATTCCTTCACCAGGAAAAACCCAATTTATTGCCTTGACATTCCCAAGTCAAGAGAAGGAAAAGGAATTCCTGCTGGCCCATCCCAGCAGCAGAGTCAGGGAGATCCACACTCACCGTTGTCTTTGTTGTGTGTCAGAAACCTTTTCACAAGGTATTTGAACCTCAAGATTGTCTTTCTGTTTGGGATCTCGTGTCCCATGGTCAGGATTTTCGAGTAGCGCAGTGTGGGGGGCAGTTCCTACAGGAAAAACAACTCAGTAATTTAAACTCAGTAAATTAAACTCAGAAAAAACACAAGGATTCTGATTACCTAAAGAATCACAGGTAATAAACCAGAAGAAGAAGAGTTTTCCTAGCAAGCCCTAAAGTGCAGCTACACAGTTTTAGGTAAGAAAAGCTCTGTTTTGCTCCCTGGACAAAATACACATATTCCAGATTATTTTTTATTGCCTTTGCTCTTTTTTTCCCCTGGGGAAGATGAAACACAAACAGAACCTGGAACACCTTTCCCATGACTGCCCAGCCAGCCAAGGCTGTTTGCAATCAGCTCTTCCCTCTGGAGAGCCCACAGACCCCACCTCAACGGTACCCCCAAACTTGGGGTGGTCCAAAGAGGATCTGGGAGTTGGAGACTTGATCAGAAACACCCCCCTGGCCTGCAAGGCTTCACCTCAGCCCCTGCCAGAGGATTCCAGGCCCTCCCAGTCTCCCAGGCTGCTGTTTTTGGGGAGAATCCCGAGTCTCTGAGCACTGACCTCACGCCCGTAGTAGCGCGTGGTGTACGTCAGGTCAATGATCAGCCCCAGCTCCTCCTTCTGCTCCTTCACCTTCCTGATGAGGTCATGAGGGGAAAATCTCTCTTCTGGCAGAAGGTTCTGATCAAAACTCTGCAGGAAGTGATGTTTTAAAGCAGTTATTTAAATCTGGGTGCCTTGTGATGGGTGGGGAGAGGCTCCTGCTCTGGAGTGTCCTGGAGATCAGGGAGAACAACTCAGGCAAGGAGCAAAGGCTGAAGCAGAAAAACAGAGTTTGATCACTGAATGCTGGGATGGTTTGGGCTGAAAAGGACATCAAAACTCATCCAGTTCCATGGACAGGGATGTGCTCAGGGCCTCAGAGCTTTGGGACTGCTCAGCTGAGAGTTCCCAGAGGTGAGTGACCACTTTAACCGCAGCAAAACCCCAGTGACCAAAACACCCAGACACAGCAGGTTCCCTGGTGGAGGCTGCAAACCAGGGATTCAGCTCAAACATGTGGAATCACAGAACCACTGAGGCTGGAAAAGCCCTTCAACACCATCAAATCCAAGTTGAGCCCGATGCCCACCCCATCCCCAGCCCAGAGCACTGAGTGCCACGTCCAGGCCTGCCCTGGGCACCTCCCGGTGTGGGGACTCCAAACCTCCCTGGGCAGTTCCAATGCCCTTCCCAGGAAGAAACTCCTCCTGCTGCCCAGCCTGAGCCTCCCCTGGCACGGCTTGGGGCTGTTTCCTCTCCTCCTGTCCCTGTTCCCCCACACTCCCAAAATCCAGCTCTGACATTCAGGAATTCCCTCAAGGAATCCCCAGCCCAAACTGCCCCAGCACCCCGCTGCTCCCTCACCTTCTTCAGGGGCACCTTGAAGGCGATGAAGCGCGTGCCCGGCATCCTGCAGCCCAGCGGGATGTAGTCGGTCCACCTGGATCCACGGGGGTGTGAGACAGGGCCCCAAACACACCCAGAGCCGGGAACCCAATTCCCCCCGGCCTGGCAACACAGATTCACCAGGACCGAGGACCCTCAACCTCCCACTGGCATCAGACAATCCCCCATGTCCAGGGACCCTCCAACCACCCCCCAAGCCATGGTCGGCCAAACGCCCTGTCCTGGGAACCCCTTAAACTCTGTCCGGCCCAGGGACCCTCAAAACCCTCAAGCTAAGAGTCCTCAGACCCACCCCGGCCTGGGAACCACAGCCTCGGTTCTGGGGATCCTCAAACCTCAGCTGGGCCCGGGACTCCCAAATCCCCCCTGGCTCACGGACCCTCAACCCCCACCCTGGCCAGAGATCCTTAAGCCGCCCCAGGCCCGGGGACCCTCAAACCCTCCAGCCCCAGAGACCCTCGTTCCCCACCCCGGGACACCCATGTGACGGTGCCACGCGGCCCCGCTGCTGCCAGGACCCGGCCGGATTCTGGGTCCCTCCCAGCGGCCGGGAGCCCCCGGCCGGGAGAGGCGGCGGGGCCGCGCTCGGGGCCGCGCTCGGGACCGCGCTCACCGCTCCGGGACCCGCGAGGCCCCTCTGCCCGCCATGATGGCGACAGCGCCGCGCCCGCGCGTGACGTCACTTCCGCGCCCGCCGCATGGGCACGCGGGGCCACGCCCCCAGCGCGACTGACCACGCCCGCCAGTGAGAGGCCACGCCTCCCGCGCGGCGCCTTGGGGCTCTCGCACCGCCTAGCGGTCACAGGCGGTACAGCAGCCCCGGAGCGGCACCGCCACCGGCGCCACCGAACTGGGACCGAACCGGCACCACCGCACCGGGACCGAACCAGCGCCACTGCACAGGGACCGAACCGGCGTCACCGCACTGGGACCGAACCGGCGCCACTGCCCCGGCGCCGAACCAGCACTACTGCACCGGGACCGAACCAGCGCCACTGCCCCGACACTGAACTGGCGTCCGCACCGGCACCAAACCAGCGCCACTGCACCGGGACCGAACTGGCATCTCTGTGCCAGTACCGAACCTGCGTCAGCGCTCCAGTACCAGCACCAGCATCATCACACCGGCATCAACATCACCGCCCCAGGTCCGAACCAGCATTACCATTCCTGTACCAGAACCAGCATCATTACTCCAGTGCAAGTGTCTCTGTGCTGGTACCGGTACCACTGTCCCAGTCCCAGCACCCCAGTTCACCACAGCACCCCAGACTGACATCCCCAGCCTGTGCCAGTACTGGTACCAGAGCCCCTGACTTGGTCCCAGTACCCCCAGTACCAGCATCCCTAATCAATGCTGGTACCCCCAGAATCAACATCCCTGGAACCCCACCCTGGCATCAACATCCCTGGAACCAGCCTCCTTACCCCATTCCCACAAGTGTCCCACAAGTACCACCCTGAAGGGTCACCCCACGGGCTCCCCATCACTGCCACACTCTTCTGGTATGGTTCAAACACAGCCGGGAGCAGCAGTTGTGTCTTGGGCCAGGATGAGAGAGGACAAAACCCACCCAAAAACATCCCCAAATCATCCCCTTCCACCTCTGTGGCAAGGTGGGGTAGCACACACATGTGGCAGGGTCACTGGTGACACTCCATCCCTTCTCCTCGGACGTGAAAATCACCTCCACCCCCAAAAATATCATTGTTGGGATGGAAGATTGTTGGCCCTGCAAACCATCATGGAGCTGGGGAATCACCATGGGAAAACATGGTGGGAGTGGGAAATGGTTGTGGGGATGGGAAATCATCACGGACATGGAACTCATGGTGGGATGGGAAATCCTCATGGGAATGGGAAATCCAGGCTGGGGTTAGGAAATCACCGTGGGAACGGGAAATCGAGGTTGTGGTTGGGAAATCATCATGAGAATGGGAAATCATGGTGGGAAATCATCCCTGGAATCCCCATCACTGCCCCAGCACCAGTGTGTGCAGCCGGGGCTCCCTTGCCGTGCACAGACACATCCACATAGAAACGAACCTTGCTGAAAATCCCAGGCTTTTCTGGCCCTGGCAGTTTTGTCCCAGGATGGGACAAGCTGAGCCTGGACAGGATTTTCCTGTCTGCAACATCCCATTCCCAAGCGAGTGGTGGGGATCAGCCTGGAAAAAAGCTGCCGGCATCTCCAGCTGGGCGGAAAGCCCCTTTTCCAGAGGGAGTTGAACTACCAGGATTAGCATCAACGCCGGGGAGACGGGGGCGTGGGCAGGTGGCGGTGGGGCAGGGCCGGTCCGACCCGCCCGGCTGAGCAGGGTCCCGGCTCTCGGGATGCCCCGGGGCCGTCTGGGCACAGCGGGGCTGCTCCCCCGCACCGAGAGATCAGGTTGGACCTCCTGCGCTCCAAGCCGAGCCTGTAATTAACGCTCGACCCATGCTGGGGAGTAGGATCCGGGCCCTGGGAAGAAGCCGCGGCCGCCTCGGGGTGTGAGACAGGCGCTGGCTGAGGCCGGAAAACTCATCTCACACCCGGCCGGCGAGTGGGCATCACCAGCTGGGGCTCAGTGTCCCTCTCCACGTGTTCCTCCTTATTTTGCCTTCTTGTTGCTATCCCAGATCTCAGGATGCTTTTCCAAAGGGTGATTCTGACCCCCATCCACACACGAGCATCCCCTCACAAGGGCTTTCCCACTCCTCAGGTGATGCCCAAAATCCCAGATCCCACCTTCCGAGGTGGCTGTGGTGGGGTCGAGCAGCCTCCAGCCCAGGGACAGGGGGCTCATCACCCCCCCCGTCTCTCTCCCCAAAACCCCAGGGAGGCTTTGCCATGGGTTTGGGGAAAGGCCTTGACAGAGGAGACCCCGCGGCGGTGACTCAGGGATGCCGGGGGTTGCGAAACAGGCCTGGGATGGTTTGGGAAACGCCTCCACGCAGCCCCGCCAAGCCCAGCCGCCCCGGGGAGCCCGTGGGGGGAACAAGCCAGGGCAGCGTCTGGGCTTTGAGCAGCGGCTGACCCGTCAGGCAGGTTTCCCGGAGCAGCAGCCCAGCCGGAGCGAGCCGTCCGGGGCCGGGAATGCCCCTCCAGCCGCTCGCAGGCTGACGGAGCCCCCGGCTCTCTGCTCACCACTGCCGGAGCCATGCGGGCGGCCGGGCTGCTGCTGGCCTGGGCGCTGCTGCATCCCGCTGCCAGCCAGCAGTGCCACCCCTCCAGCCCCGGCGGCGTCCTCCGCTTCACCGACAGACACGCCGAGATCCAGGTGCCGGCGCTGCACCGCGTGCCCAGCTCTCTCGATCCTCTCTACGGCCTCGTCCGGCGCTGCCTGGACCTCATCCAGCAAAACCCGCTGCCCACAGGTGAGCCCCGAGCCGGGGGGGCCACGGTCCCGCTGCTGCAGGTGCCGGGACCTCGGGGGTTTTGCTGGCGGCAATCGCAGTGCCCGGAGCTGCTCCGGGGGTCTCCAAGGGTTCAGGAAGAGGATTCCGCCTCTGTCCCATTGTTGCTGCCAGGAGAGGTTGGGGATGTATCGGGTGGAGCTTCCTCTACCTGTACCGTGATTTATTTATTTGCAGAGCTGCTCAGGACAGCCCTGAATGACCCCGGCTCTGTGCGGACGTCGCAGGTGAGTCGGGTCGTGGGGCGGGGGTCCCGTGGGGATGTTTCCACCTGGCACGGGGCACCCCGAGAGCCCCGGGCCCGGCGCAGAGCTGCCGACAAGGCTCTCCCGTGGTAAAGGTGGTGCAGTACGAGCTGGGCTATGTCATCTGCGCCGCCGTGGCTCTGCTCTTCACCGTGGCCGTGCCGGTGGCCGGGATGTGCTTCTGCTACTGCCGGAGCCGGCGGCGGTGCGGGGGCCGCCTCCGCGCCCACCGGCGCTCGCTGGGCTGCCGCCGCCGCTGCCTGCTGGCCTGCCTGTCCTTCACCTCCCTCATCATCCTGTGAGTCCCCCAAATCACCCCCCAAAACCCGCACTGGGCTGGGGGAATCGCGTCCTACGGGACGGGGAGGTTCCGCCGGGCAGCGCGGTCACCGCCTGCTCCTTCCCCGCAGGATCAGCGTCACCTGCGCCTTTGTCACCAGCCAGCGGGTGAAGGGGCAGATGGAGCCGGGGCTGGGGGCTGTGCCCTCCACCCTGCGCACGCTGCGACAGCACCTTGCCAATGTCCCCCAGGTGGGTCCCCGAGCCGTCTCGCCCTCGGCGTGGGGCGCTGCCCGGGGATGGCGGCATTTCCCTCAGGGGATAGTTTGGCATTAAAAAAGTATTTTGAATGGCAAAGCGGGACTCCCTCCTCTCCCGGCGGCTGCTACCCCCGGCTGACCGGCTCCTCTTTCCTGGCAGGGGGTGCAGATGGTGGTGGACAAGTTCGAGGTGCCCCGAAAGCAGATAATCTCCGACCTGGGTGGTAAGCACGGCGCCGGGCAGCACCCCGAGCTTGCCCCGGGGATGGATGATGTGCTGACGGTGCCCCGGTGCCTTGCAGGGCTCAGCCGGAGCGTGGGGCTCTCCATCCACGCGCAGCTCAAGGCCATGACCTACGCGGCGCTGGCGGACCTGCAGGACAGGGCCGGAGGTACGGCCGGAGAGCGACTGTCCCCGGGGCCGGGACCGGGGCCGAAGCCTCGCCGGGGCGGCCGAGCGGAGCAGCGTGAACTAGCCCTGGGCTTTCTCTTTAAGACCTACAGACCTCGCTGCACCATTTACAGATTCTCCACAGGACGGCGCGGGCGCTGGCGGCGGCGCGGGCCGAGCTGGAGCCGGCGCTGCAGGAACGAAGGCAACGCGTGGTCGCGCTCCTGGACGACCCGCGCTGCACCTCCTGCGCCAGCGTCCTGGGCAGGGCACGGAGCCTGGAGCTGGGCGCCGACTACAGCAAGGTGGGCACGGGGTCCTGGACCCCCCACCGTCACCGCCCCACCCGGCTGCCCCACGGCTCACGGGTTCCTTCTTCCACCCCAAGGTGCCGTCGGTGGAGAAGGTGTTGAAGGCGCTGGCCGGTCTGCCCCGGAGTGACTTTGCGGAGATGATTCGCCAGGTTGGGGGGTCGGGGTGGAGCGGGGGGTCGGGGGGTCCAACATGCACAGGCAGCTCCGGCTGAGCTGCTCAGAATCCCCTCTTTCCTTTCAGGGCAATGGAACCTTCAACTCCATCCCAGAGCTGGCCGTGGAGAGGATGGCGCAGGTCATCCAGGGTGAGTGGGGCTGTCACCATGGAGTGGGGACATCCTCCAGGCAGTGAATGCCAGTTTGGGGACACAGGGTGGGATGCAGGGACCATCCACCCCTCCAGCACAGCCTTGGCCCCCGCAGATCTGCGGGGCGATTTGGCCCGCACGGCGGAGAAGGTGCAGTCCATCGCCGACGGCTTCCCCCTCCCCGACTACACCCGGCCCGCCAGCGAGGCGCTGGTGAAGGCGGAGGAGCGGAGCCAGCCGTACCTGCGGGAGGTGCAGCGCTTCGAGCGCTACAGGTGACCCTGGGGGCAGGACGGGGTGCAGGGGGTGCAGCAGAGAAGGGCCCCGAGCCCCAGGTGCCTCAGGCCCGCATCTCGAGGCAGTGCCCTGCTGCTCCTCCCTCCAGGTGGATCGCGGGCACGGTGCTGTGCTCCATCATCCTCCTCATCCTCCTCTGCAACGTGACGGGAATGGCCCTGGGGGCGTATGGGCTTTCCAAGCGGGAGGACCCCAGCGACTACGAGTGCCGAGGAGAAGCTGGTGCCAAGTTTCTCCTGGTGTAAGCGTCTCTCTGGGTGCTGGGGGGCTGTTCCATCTCACACACCCCCCAAAAAACCCAGGCAAAGCCAAGGGCGGGGGGGGACGGGGGGACTGGGAGCGGTCCCAGCGGAAAAGCTTTTGAAGCCACCGCCTGCGCCGGCAGGTTTGGGAGAAGCTTCTCCGCCCTGGGAGCTGGCAGCTCCCTCGGCCCCTCTGCCCGGCACACCCAGCTCCCAGGGCCTTGCCCAGCCCGGCGTGCCCGGGCTCGGGAAGGAGCCGCGGGGCTGCAGCTGGACGGGCAGGTCCCTTCCTGCCCGCTCGGGTTTGCAAAGCCACGGCCGGCGCCTCCTCTCCCTCTTTCAGCGGTGTGGGCTTGGCTTTCCTGTTCTCCTGGCTCCTCATCCTCCTGGTTTTCGCCACCTTCCTGGTCGGGGGCAACATCCAGACGCTGGTTTGCAGGAATTGGGTCAACCAGGAGATTTATAAGGTGGGTGGCCACACATACACGCATCGCCCTGTAAATCTCTCCTTCCGTGCCCCAAAACACCTCCAAAGGCTCTGTGTACTCCCATTAAACCCGACAGGAGAAGCCCCATCCTAGACCAGAAGATTAAGTTTAGGATTAGCGCCTCAGATTTGCATCATCAGCTGGGAATTGCCCTCGTGCTGTTAATTCACTTGCTAATTGCTGTTCCCCGGTCCTGGGGCATCCCTGGGGTGCTTGGGGCTGGCAGCTCGGTGCGGTGGGCCCGAGAGAGGGATTGGGGCGGTGGGACTGGGATCAGGACTCTTCCCGTGGCAGTACCACACACGGGCGGTCCCAGCACGAGGCTGTCCCTTCCCACACTCTGCAGCGGGGAATATCCAAATAGAGGTAAAATTAGTTCAGGCTGCCATGAACTCCTGCAGCATGCACCTGCAAGGGCAGAACACCCCCAGAATCACTGCTGGGAATGCCCGTGCCTCAGCCTGACCCTGTTTTTCCTCCCCTTTGGCCCAGTTCATCGACACCCCTGGGAATCTTCCGCCGTCCATGAACCTCACCCGCCAGCTCAACCTCAGGAGGGACTCCAACCTCAGCTCCACATACCGGTGAGCGCCGCAGGAGCCCCCGCCGTGCAGCCAGGGTGGATTTGGGATCACTCTGCCAATGTCCCTCTGCCTTTCAGGGAGTGCAAGAGCGGCGCGGGGCTCTGGGAGGTGCTGCAGCTCGACAGGTCCTACGACCTGGATGAGCACCTGAAAACCCCCAAGGTGAGGGCTGGCTGCAGCCAGAGCTGCTGGTAGCAGCAGGGGGGGCACACGAGCTTTACTGGGGTTACGGGGAGCCCTGCAGAACCCCTCGTCTGGCCCTCGCAGTACACGGCTGATTTCCAAAAACGCCTGGGCGACTTCACGGCCAACCTGGGAGATGTGCGGCTCCTCCGCAGCGAGGGCAGGCAGGACCTGGAGACCTTTGCCCGCAGTGGAGTGGATGAGGTGGACTATGGGCGCTTCCAGGAGGAGGTGAGGGGTGCTCGTGGTGAGCTGGACCCTGCTGCAGAATGTGCTCCACACCAGGGCTGGATTTTGGGGCAGCCCCTGACTCCGTTTCCCCGCAGATGAAAAACCCCGTGGTGCAGACCAGCCTGCCCGGCCTGGCCAGGAACCTCGAGGGGCTGCAGAAAATGCAGGTCAGTGGTGGGGCAGGTGGTGGGGGAGCCTTCAGTGCCCACGGGGACGTGCTCACCCCGCTGTGCCCCACAGAGGAACGGCACGGTGGCCGGGCGGCTCGCAGCAGAGGCACAGGCACTGTGGCACATGCAGAACTCCACGGTGCAGTCTCAAGAGGCTTTGGTGGTGAGTCCGTGCTGGGCTGGTGGCAGCGGTGCCACAGGCACCTCCTTGAAAGGGACATGGAGGTTTCTGAACCTTTCTCACCTCCCTGTCCCACAGGCAAAGCTGGGGGAAAGCGTCCAGTTCCTCTCCCGCTTGGCACCACACCTCAAGGTACTCACGCGTCTCTTCCAGCCCCAAAAAACTTACGGTGTCCCATGGGTCCCATCTGCCAAAAAAAACCCTTTTGCAGGGTGATGGGAGAGCCAGGAAAAATGCAAGCCAGGAGAATCGGTGTCCTTTAGTGATTAGATTTGCTGTTGCAAATCAGAAATCCCCCTGCAAAGGTGTTTTCCTGCTCAGGGCACCTGTCTTTCCCTGCCCTCTGGCAATCAGACCCAATTTGGAGCTTGGCATTGCTCCCTGCACCCCCCGGGCACCCATCCCGCTGCTCCGGGCCCTAAGAATGCTCTGCCCTCCCTGTGCTTCCTCAGGAGCGGGTGAAGAGGACGCTGGCCACCACGGCTTCAGTGGAGGCCCGGCTGCCCCTGCAAGCCCAGCAGATCCTCCGGCAGGTGAGGCGGGGCTGGATGAACCATCGGGGGGGAAGAATTCCCCACAGCCAGGAGGAAAGAGGAAGAACAGGGCGCTGCAAGAGGGCACCAGGTGCCTTCAGCCCTCATTTCCCAGGCTACATTAGCCCGGAGGGGGCTGGAGAGGGGCTGGAGCCAGGCTGGGGAACTCGGGGCTGGAGCAGGCTGGGGAGGGCAAGGCTGGAGCAGGGCTGGGGAGGGTGAGGCTGGAGCAGGCTGGGAAGTGCAGAGCTGGAGACGGGGCTGGGAAATGCGGGGCTGAGCCAGGCTGTGAAGTCCAGGATTCTCCCTCCACGCTGCTTTCCCCCTCCCCAGGAACTCGGCTGCTTCACCAGGAAGGAGCTGCGGTATTTCGCCCAGTACCTCAGCTGGGTCGGGCAGACGGTGAGTGCTCCCTGTCACCCCGCGGGCATTGTTGGAGTCACCATGGATCCCTCCCGCCAGCAAAACGCATCCCAGCAGCCAGGCCTGTGCTCATGCCTTGTCTCTGCTCCTCGTTCCAGCTGAGGGAGGATGTGGCTTCGTGCCAGCCGCTCGCCACGGCCCTGGACAACGGGCGTGTCATCCTGTGCGACCGCATCGCTGACCCCTGGGTAAGGACCCGCCTCTGTGGGGGTCCAGTGAGGAGCCACGGGACCACCAAGGCTCCCCAAACCCCTCTGGAGCCCGGGGGCTGCCCCTGCCCTCCCCGCACAGCTCAGCCCCGTGGGTTCTCCTTGCAGAACGCCTTCTGGTTCAGCCTGGGGTGCTGCACCTTCTTCCTCATCCCCAACATCATCTTCGCCGTCAGACTCACCAAACACTTCCGCCCCATCCGCAACCGGCTCATGTGAGAGGCGGGCAGGGACGGGGGGACGCGGGGACGAGGGGACATGGGGCGGGAGGACACGGGGATGGGGGATGTGGACTCCTCCCTGACCATCCCTTGTGTTTTCTTCTTCTCCTTCGCAGCTCCACGGGCTCAGAGGAGACCTGTCCCTTCCACATCCCCCGTGTCACGGCGCTCAAGCTCTAGGGCAGGGCTCTGCCGGAGATGCCACAAACCCATGCCTGGCCCTGCAGGGCTCTGGGTTCCTCTGTCACCTCTCAGGGCTTTGGATTCCTCTGACATCTCTTTCTCAGTGTCCTTTGGGGTCTGGTATGCTTCCCAGGTGTGGGGCACTCAGAGATTTGAGGTCTCTCGGGGGCTGAGCACATATCAGGGATGCTCCCAGAGCCTGGCTGATCCCAGCTGGAAGGGGAGGCTCCCCTGGCTCTCCCCCATCTTCTCACACCCCACAGGGAAGGGCACCTGCTGCTGCCTCACCACAATTCCCCTCTCCCGGGACCCCCAGGCAGTGTGGGGCACATTAAAACCCTCCCCTAAAAACCTGTCCCTGACTCCTTTGTTTGCACCCTCCGTATTCCCGTTATCCACCAGGAATGGTTCTGAGGGGGCTGTGGGGAGCCCATGGCTGAGGGGGCTGTGGGGTGCAGGGGACTGAGGGGGCTGTGAGCATGAGGGGACCCATGGCTGAGGGGGCTGTGGGGATGGGGGGAGCCCATGGCTGAGGGGTCTGTGGGGATGAGGGGAGCCCATGGCTGAGGGGAGCCCATGGCTGAGGGGTCTGTGGGGATGAGGGGAGCCATGGCTGAGGGGGCTGTGGGGATGGAGGGAGCACATGGCTGAGGGGAGCCCACGGCTGAGGGGGCTGTGGGGATGAGGGGAGCCACGGCTGAGGGGGCTGTGGGGTGGAGGGGGCTGTGGGGGCTGTGGGGATGAGGGGAGCCATGGCTGAGGGGGTGACAGGGCCATGGAGGCTGCCGGGCCAGGGCTGAGGGGGCTCAGGGCTGAGGGGGTGACAGGGACATGGAGGCTGCAGGGCTGAGGGGTGACAGAGTCCTGAGGGCTCCAGGGCCAGGGCTGAGGTGGTTTTGGGGCCAAGGGGGCTCTGGGGCTGATGACATGGACGGCCCACCCCCTGGCAGTCCCCTATGGGACCCCCATCTCCACCCCCCAATAACCAGCACACAAACCCCCTCCCACTGCAGGGGTGGGGGCCCTCCTGGCCTCAAGGTGGTGTCAATTAGAGCTTAATTAAGCTCAATTAGAGCTGGGTGCTCCCGGCTGAAACTGCAGGCGAAGGGGGATTTGCTGTGGGTACAACCATGGAATCATGGAATGGTTTGGGTTGGAAGGGACATTAAAAAATCCTCTTGATGCCCTGGTGTGGGCAGGGGGCTCTGCCCCCCGTCCCAAGGAAGCCCAGGCCAGGCTTTGTCTCCCAGTTTGTGACTTTTTTTTGTGTGAAGTTCCTGCCTTTCACTCAGATCCTTCATCCCCTGCTTTCGCAGGGCTTTGTCCAACCAGCAAATTATTCACAAAATCCATACAGGAATTGCAGACCCACCCAAGGAGGATTTCCCTCCCCAAATCGCTCTCTGTTTGCCAGCTGAGAGAGAAATGCCCCATTTTAATGCAATATTAAAAGGCTTTTCCTACCCGCAGCCTGCAATAGTAAAAACACCTGGTTTATGCATTATTTAGTTTATTGCTGCCCGGAGCCGCCTGGTTTTAAGCAGTTCCTCAGCCTGCAGAGGTCAGCACTGGGAAAGCTTTTTCCAAAGGGATTTAGGGAATGGAAATCCTGAAGGATTTCGGCTGGAACCCCCATCCCCAGGGATGTCTCAGCCCGTCTGGAAACCACCTGACGGCATCAGAAATCAGGGTTAAAATGGAGGATTTTGGGGTCAGAGGGGGCTGTGGTGGGGAGAGGTGTGTGGAAAAGTGATGTTCTTCCCTGGGTTCAGTCAGGAAATAAAATGCTCCCAGCTGGACGTGTTTTGAAGGCCTAAGGCCAGAAAATTCTGAGATAATTAAAAAGGACAGGATTGCCTTATTTTTATAAATTATTTTTTATGAGCCTCTCTCCACGGCAGTGCCATATTTTAAATACTTTAATACCCACTTGGTGGTGCAGAAGAGCAAAGGGATTATCGACTTTAAATGTTAAATTATATAAAAGCAATAATATTTACTGAGTCCATCCACTGATTAAAGAAATGGCAGAAACAAACCCAGAGTTGTTTAGGCTGGAAAAGACCTTTGAGGTCATCAAATCCAGTGGGTTTGCAAACAAATGAGATTAATTCAGCTGGATCTTCTTCCTGAGGTTATTTCTTGTAGCTGGGCCACTCTAAATAATGGATAGATAATGAATGGCAGAGGAATTCACCCCAAAATAAATGTTATAGATCCATAAATATCCCCGTTCCTTGCCTGGAATGTGGAGGGATTAAAACTGTGAGGATCTTTGAGTTAATGGTAAATCATCCATGAATAACCCAGAAAATTGTCCGAAACCAACTGCACTTTGTTCCCTAGGGGAAAAAAAATAAAAAGTGAGGATGAGCTGGATAATAATTCCTCACCTGGAGCAAAACCAGGATTTATGATTAACCTCCAGTCCCACCCTCACAAAGGCACCTTGTCTCTTCTTCATTACTTGTATTGATAAAGACTGAAATTTCCAGCTCCTAAATGTATTTTTTTACTGATTCAGTGTGTCCTCTATCAGAGGGGTTTGGGTTTTTTTCTGTCTCAGTTTATCTGCATCTGTGTTCTTTGAGTTGTTCTTTTTTCTATCTCAGTTTATCTACCTCTGTGTTCTTTGAGGGGTTTTTTTCTGTCTCAGTTTATCTGCATCTGTGTTCTTTGAGTTGTTCTTTTTTCTCAGTTTATCTGCATCTGTGTTTTTCGGGGGGTATTTTTTCTATCTCAGTTTATCTACCTCTGTGTTCTTTGAGGGTTTTTTTTTTTTTTCTATCTCAGTTTATCTGGATCTGTGTTCTTTGCCTTCTAAGGACTTAATTAACTGGTGTTGATTAAACCACTTCCCTTTTCAAATCCCCCTTGGGATTCAGCCCCTGGGACACCTCACCTCCCTCGTGCTGTCCCTGCTGCCCCTGGGAAGTGCCTATTATTCATAAATAATCAATAATTCAGAGGGCTGCAGCTCTGTCAGCTCTCCCTGCTGGGCTGGGAGCTCTGCTCAGCCCAGCTGCTGTTCCCCACCAACTCCTATTTCAGGGCACAAATTGTTCTTCTCTATTCCTGGAACTGAAGAGAAATGCAGGAAATGTCTGGTCAGTTTTGACAGAATCAACTTATTCCTGCAATTATAACAGCGTTCAATTTCCCCATTCTTATTTCATTTCCCTTGATTTTTCTCCCCGTTTTCTCTTCAACTCCAACCTTCTTTTCTTCTCCACAAAAAGGATCTGTGACCGCTTCCATCTATTTTTCTCATCATCCCCTAAAAACAGCTCAGGGACCTGAGGCACAAAACAGCTGCCAAGGAGAGTTGTTCAAAATTTCATCCCCATCCCCCAAATGTTCTTTGTTAAAGCTATTTCTGCAGCAGAGCTCCAGCAATGAGTGAGGGAGGAACGAGATCCCAATTCCCAGCTGGATTTCATTCAGTCTCAGCTGAGGAGTTGATGGAATTGTACCAAACTTCCCTTTTTTTTTTTTTTTNGGATTGGTTCCCTACTGACTCCTTAACCCAGGCTCCCAAACTCAGCCTTGTGAGAAACCAAATCCCAAAGGTTTTGCTCCCGTCTTCCTTTGGTTTTAACATGAAAACTCCTTGGATTATTGATGCCACAGAAATATTTTGGAGGCACAGAGGTTCCAGGCCTGAACGCCGGCAGGAAAACACCCTGGGAAAAACAACCGGAGCTTTATTAATGTTGATTATTGTTATTTAGCAGCTGTGGATGGGCCTTTGCTTCTGGGATGGTTCTGGCGTGAGGGATAAACACCCTGCCCTGACCCCCTGCTGCAAATGAGAACCAAATTTCTTTCATTTTCTGTGCTTTGATCATTGTTCTCAGAGTCCCTCTGGGCTCACTGGGGACGGAGCCAAACCAGGGGCCAAGAGCTGCTGGGAAAAGGGCACATTCCAGTGGTGCCATCACCCAGAGGCGGCTTCAGGGACAACTGAGGGACAGTTTTTGCCCATCTCTGGGGTAAAACAGCCTGTTTTGAGCTGAGCTTTGCCCTCTGGTGCTGCTCCCACCCTTGGACTCACAGCCAGGTTTATTTTCATCATTTGCAAACAATTCTCCTCCATCCCCTGGAAAGCGCCACGAGATAAAAACACCCTGCAGCTTGTGCTGGGTACCTCTGGATTTCTCGTCTTGCTGGCACGTGGGTCACGGCAATCCCCAGCCCTGAGGAGCCTGTGGGCTCCTTGCCTGGCAATTCCAGCCCTCTGCACAGATTTAACACGACTTTAATTGCCCTGGCGTTCTCCACACAGCCCCAGAGCTGCTGGGAGCTGCTTTGGAAAAGCTGCGAAGATCAAATCCAGGAGAAATCCTTTGGGATTGAGAATCTGAGATTTGTCAAGGCTCCTGCCTTCTCTTCGCCCCCAAAACTGCCACATCCCAGCCCCACCCTCTGTTAACAATCTCTGGTTTTATCCAAGATATTTCCAGATGGGGTAAAACCCCCTCATCTCCTCATCCCTGCCGAAGCTCAGCTTCCTCATCCTACATTTCTCAGGGCAGCCATTCCCGTGGAATAATCCTGGGTCAGAGGCAGGAATTTTATCTGGGATTTTCAATGGCGTTGGCACAGGGTGAGTAAAATCACCACCGAGAGCCTCGGCCTGCAGGGAATCTGCCACATCAAGGCCTCAGGGGAGACGCTGCAAATCCTAGTTTTTCCTAAATAAATTCGAATTTTCCTAAATAAAACCCTTTGGAACCTCAGCTGCCTTCGAGCTCCAGCTGAAACCCAGCCGTTATCTCTGGATAAACCTCCGGGCTGGTTCTGAGCGTGGTTTATTTACAGCAGCTGCGGCGGAGGGAGCGGAGGGAGCGGCGGTTCAGCTCCGCTCCTGCATCCCTCGCATCCCTCCGTAGCCATGGGAACGGCGCCGGGGGAGCGCCGTGCCCATGACAACCCCGCAGGAGCATCGTGAGCATCCTCAGAGCCTTCCCCTGGGCTTTTCCTCGTGCCAGGCTCGGATTTTTGGCTCCTTCCTGCTCCCGGGCGGGTGATTGCAAAGCTTCTCTCCTCACGGGCAGCTCCCCTTCCAGGATTTAAGGGCAGATTTGACATTTCATGACGGAATATTTGGTGTATAAAACTTCCTTGGTATCTTAGTAAAAACAAACTTTATAAAGAGCCCTTTAAGTGCTGCTTTAGGGGACGGCAAAGCTTTGGGCAGAGTCGTGTGGGGTCTGGGGTCTTCATCCCTGCTGGAAGATGCTTCAAAAGCGGTGGGAGGTTTCTCCTCTCATGGGAAACTGTTCCACAATATTATAAATCCTAATGGATAAAATCCTGGCCCCCATTTCCCCCCGACCCGCACTTCCCAAGCCCAGTTCCTTTATTTATTCTCATTTATGCTTATTCTCTGTGAGTAAAAGATTATTTCAGAGTAAAAGATTATTGTTTATTATCGTTTATGTTTATTCTCTCAGAGTAAAAGATGGTGGAACCCCACAAAGGCTCCTGGAACACTTCCCATAAAGGGAAAAGGGAAAATCCGGGTGGAAATTTCCTTATCAGCTTAAGTAAAAGGATTTACACATTGGGTTTGATCATCTCATCCTCACTGAGAAACCAGCTCGGGGCAGGGAAAAGCTGTTGAGTGCTCAGGTGAACAAACAAGACAAAGACCCGGACCAAAAATGGCTGTATCAAAGAAAAATACGATTTTAAAAAAGATTTGAAAGTTAATTTTTAATTATACTTAAATTATTTCCCTATCTCCAACCTGGCCCTTGCTTCAGTCTATCACTTGACTCACTATTTCTTGTAGGAGTTGATACGATGCAGATGGGACATCGATGGTAGAGACCTCTGGAGTCCAGGGCAGCTCTGGAAACCTGCAGTTTATTGCACAGGCCGTGGGTGCAAGAGCTCTGCTCACCCTGCAGCCACAGCTATAAACGTGCCCGAGCAAGAGAGAGAAAGGAAGAGGGGAAAGAGAGCAAGGGCAGGGGGGAACGAGGGCAAGAGGTGTGAGCGAGATGGCAGGGTCAGAGCACAGGGGTCAGAGCACAGGGGTCAGAGGGCAGGGGTCAGAGCGCAGGGGTCAGAGCACAGGGGTCAGAGGGCAGGGGTCAGGGCACAGGGGTCAGAGGGCAGGGGTCAGAGGGCAGGGGTCAGGGCACAGGGGTCAGGGCACAGGGGTCAGGGCACAGGGGTCAGAGAGAGCCAGAGAGAGATCCAGAGACAGAGCCAGAGAGGCTGAGACCTTGTTACAATACATTATATCTGCTTTTGTGTTGAATATTCTAATTTACACTGACCAACCAGTACAAGACACAAAATCCTATAGAATCTACATACAGCCTATAAGAACTACGACATTACCATACTGTGTCATATTTTAAACTCTAAAAACTACTCTTTCGACTATTCTCTTTTGCTACATTGACCTTTGGATCCCTCAGCCAGCAGAAGGGTACTGTTCAATCCAAAGGGATTCTCCTTCAGATGGCGAGGATATTGTTTTCAGGTTAAATAGTAACTAGGGCTCGGTATCCTACAACTCAAAGCAAGCTTTCATTTCTATTTCGATTATAGCTTTCATATTTTCAGAATCTTTTGCTAAGCAATCAGATTTATAAGGTTTCCCTGATTCATCTCCCGCAACAATTTCTAAATAAAAATCAAGTCATTATCTGCATTTCCTGGGCTCCAGCTTTCTCCTGCTCACCCCCAACCCCTTTTCCTAGTGGGAAAACCGATTTTTTCCTGCCCTTTTCGTGCCTAACCCAGCCAGAAACCTGTGAGAAGCATCAAGAACCTTCTCCCTGCCCCAAAATTTAAATGCCGGGATTTTGCCAAGTCCCTCCCCTTTTGCCAAGCTCTGAGCCCGCCGTGACACATCCCGGGCTCGGAGCGATTCCCCAGCAGGATCGGGGGGTGATTGATGCCAGAACAATGGGAACGGGAGCGCCTGAGCCCATCCCGGGTTATTTTGGAGGAGGTGACCTCAGCGCTGCCACCTGATGTCACCCGGCCAGCCCGGGGAGTCCTTCCCGGGGCATCGCCAGTTAAAAATAAACGGGAGAGAAGGCAAGGAAAAGAAAGGAAAACCTCCCGGTGAGTCATGTGTGACCAACCCTGCTCCGAGGGGAAAAATAATTCAGTTTTTTCCTGCCGAGGAGCCAGCAGCGGGTAATGGAATTTCAGAGGAGTTTATGGGAATTCCGGGATTTTCGGGAGATGGTTTGTTCCTGAAGCTTTAGGAAGGAACGCCGTGTTTTAAAAACGCCGGCTCCTTGTTTGAGCAGAAAAAGGAGATTTATCCACTCCAAAGGGCACAGGCAGCCCTTTCTGGGAAGGCCTTTCCCGGGACAGCAGGGAATTGTTGCTGTCCTGCAGCAGCTGCTCCCCAGGCACGGGCAGAGGTTATTTTTAACTCCAGTGCTGGGCCAAAACTGGAGCAGGCAGCAAACAAGGCCTGACTTCTCCCATCTCCCATAAATGAATCCACACAGAGCCTCAAATGCTAAACCCCATTTTCCCACCACTTCAAAGCACTTTTATTGCCAGTTTTTATTCAATTTTTCTTTTTCCAAATGAGCATTTTTNAAGGGGAAACAATAAAAAAAAAAAAAAAAAAAAAGCTGTTGTTTTACCTTGTAGCACCCCGGTGATGCCTGGGAGAGGCCAAAGGAATTTTTTGGGGGCTGTGTCCTCCAAGGCCTGGATGCATCACTGGGGAGGGTAAGGAGATTACGTGGGGCACTGCCTGGAATAGCACAGGAGGGTCAGCACAGCCCTAAGCAGATTGCAGCAGCTCCGTGGACATTTATAACCCCAGGGATAAAGGTTTCTAACCCTACTGATGAATAATTATAACCCCACGGATGGACATTCATAACCCCGTGGAAGGACATTTATCACCCTATGGAGGAACATTTTAAACCCCAATTAATAAATATTTTAACCCAAATTAATAAATATTTTAACCCCAATTAATAAATATTTTAACCCAAATTAACAAACATTTTCACCCCAAATAATAAACATTTTAAGCCCAACTGGTAAATATTTTAAGCCCAATTGATAAATATTTGAACCCCAATGGGTAAAATTTATAACCCAATGGATAAACACTTTTAACCCCCACGGATGAACATTTTAACCCCAGCGGATAAAGATTCCTAGCCCCTATGGATAAACATTTATAACCTCGTGGAGAAGCATTTTTAATCCTAGGGATGAACATTTTTAACCCCAATGGATAAAAAATCACAACGCAATGGAAAAAGACTTCTAACCCTACGGATGAACGTTCCTAACCCTATGGATGAACATTTCTAACCACAATGAATAACGATTTCTAAACCTATGGATGAAAACGTCTAACCCTATGGATGGACATTTATAACCCCATGGATGAACATTTTTAACCCCAAAAGATGGATATTTTAACCCCAAAGGATGAACATTTAGAGCCTCTTTAAGGCCTTGTTCAAGAGCAAAGCTCAGGAGGTGAGTGCAGCCCCCAATATTTCATATTCCAGTGGCCACCCCCGTGGAAGAGAAACGAATATTAAATTAATCTGGCGGATCTGCAGGAGCACAAGGAGGAGAGGCTTTGCCAGATTTGCTGTTTTCTGCCCCAAACCCACTTTCCCTGGTGCAGCCAGGGAGGCTCCCAGAGCAGGAAGGTTCCAGCAGGATCCTGGGGCCCGCGAGTCACCTCTGCTCCAAAATGACATCACCGAGGGCAGCAGATCCACCAGGGAGGGACAAACTCCTCCCCAGCACTGAGGCTTCACTGGCTGCAGAGGCATCAATTGATTTATTTTTACCGTGAACTCCTCGGCTCCTCCACAGAGCCAAGGAGAAAACCCCTCTGAAAGCAGCAGGAGGTGCTGGATGGAAAGTTTGGCCGGGCGGTTTTTCCCCTCTGGTTTTCCTCTCCTGGCACCTTTCTCTGGGATTTGCTGGGACTTGTCCTCCTCCCCACCGTGGGTTACGTAAGGATGACTCCCTGGAAGAGCATGGAATTAACGTCCTGCTCCTCCCATTTCCTCCTGCTGGCCCGTTTTCCCTCACAGAAAAGGCGAAAAATTTACGTAAATCACAGAATCGTGGAATGGTTTGGGTGGGCGGGACCTTAAATCTCACCCCAACTTCCATTGCCCCCGTCCAACCTGGCCCTGAACATCTTTTATCCTTTTTTTAGCCATTTTAACTTATTTTTTGTTCACACAGAAAAACTTCCAGGTGTCAGGAGCAAAGGAGAAAGCTCATCCATGAAATCCTGCAGTTGAACACAGAATGATGATGCAGGTCAAGGTTCCCACATAGAGCATGAAAAAACCCTTCTGCCACTAAAAATGGGCTAAAAGTGACTTTTTTCCCCTCTGGAAGGAGAGCTCTGCAGGGCTGCACAGCCCAAGTTAGTAACAAAGGCCTCACCATGAAAAAAATGCAAAATATCCTCATAAAGCCTCAAATTTTTAATTACACACCAAGATGGGAAAATCCTGAGTGGCATCTTTCCTTCTGGCTGGGGAGGAAGTGCCCCCGGGCATTTTGCCACCACCCCTCGTTGTCCCCAAATTGGATTTTCTCTGCTCTCACCCAGGCAAAAGCTAAATATCACCTTCCCAAGAAAAAGAAAAAAAAAATTAAAAATTAAAAATAATACAAAGCAAACATATTTCTAAAAATAAAAATAAAAATAATTAAAAATCCAGAGAGAGAATCCAGAGAAAATAAATTCCCAAGGAAAATCCAGGAGTTTTGCTTCAAAGAGAAAATTCCATGGTGAGAATTCCACCGGAGAATAAGCCAAGCCCTGCAAAACACATCCCATTAACCCTCTGAACACAATTAGTCCCGATTATTTTTTCAGAGGTTTCTGGATGAACTCAGTGGAATTTCAACTCGAGTTCAGGTTTTTTGCTGGCTCCAGGGAGTGAGGGCGGGGTGGGGACTTCACCCTTTCCTCAACCTCCCCAGATTACCCCAAATCCTTCCCCCAAAAACCACCTGGATGCCCTCGCTGCCTCTGCAAAGCCAGAGCTGGGTGAATAAGAGCGTTTTCAATGAATTAAAGCAATAAACCCCAAGATAAAATCAATGAGAGGCGATGAAGGGGATGAACCTTCCTCCCTCCCCGGCTCAGCACTAAACCAGAGTCAGCCTTTCCCGGCCATTATGAGAAAAACTGATCCCATTAATGATTCCTGACCTGGCACGGGGCACCAAGAGGGGCCAAACCTCCAGAGGAGATCAATGCAGCTCCTGGCTCGAGGCTGAGAGAAGTTTTACCCTGGGATGCTAAAAAACCATTAAAGAGCTGCCGTGGATGCACTGCTTGGGGAGGTTTCAGCCCTGATGACTTCCACAATAAATTAAAAATTCATGAATAATCCATAGGCTGCTCCCGTTTGATGTGCAGCTGGGATCTGACAAAATGTCTCTATTTCCTGCAAACAGAAACTCTGTTTCCAGAGGAAAAAAATGGTTTGTTTTTCAGTTTTGGCCAGAGCACGGTTTTCAGTAAATATTCTTTTGAGATTAAAAAATTTGCTGCTGTTGTTATTCTTCTGGAAAAATTATTACAGTAAACTGTAATTTTAGATTTACGCAGGATTTTTAGATTTATGCAGGATTAATTCACCCCAAGCAGCCCATTCCTGGTTTCTTTCTTTTCCTGGCATGGAATTTGGATAACCTTTGGACATGTACTTAAACCCAAACCAGGAAACCAGGAGCACATGCACGCACAGAGCAAATTCCCCCTGCAGGGCAGGGCTTCCACAGACCTCAATCCTGCCTATTCCATTTTCTCCTCCCTGGATTAACATCCGTGTTTTTTCCATTTCCCTGCCAGAGAGAAACCACTTCTATTTATTTTAGCATAACCCAGCCAGATGGATCACAAGGCTCTGGAGCACCAGGGCAAAATCCCTTTTTCCATCCAGATGTGCTCTGCGGTTCAGGATGGTCGTTCCTGGTCCAGCTGTTTTAGGCAGCCTGAGGAGGGTTTTGGCCGTGTTAAAATCATAAAATCCTGGAATTTGGGTTGGAAGGGACCTTAAAGCCCATCCAGTGTCACCCCAGCCATGGCAGGGACACGTCCCACTGTCCCAGGCTGTTCCCAGCCCTGTCCAGCCTGGCCTTGGGCACTTCCAGGGATCCAGGGGCAGCCACAGCTTCTCTGGAAACCCCTAAAAGTTGGGAAACTCACCCATTCTGGCCTTTAGGTCTCTGTACATTCCAGTCATGTATCCTTATCATCAAAAAAAACCCCCCCATTTTGCTACCCCATGGAATTTTTCATTGTTTTCTGTGGCATTTCCTCCCACTAAGTATCAGGATTCCTCGACATAGAGGGAGATTGCAGGAGTGAATTCTGCTCCTCTGGAGGAAGAGAGAGCTTTGAAAGACAAATCCATCCTTTCTCCCACAGAGCCGGTTTTGTTTCCTCTCCATCAACCCTGGGAGCAGCTCGGTTCCACGGGATAATGGATTTGGAGCTGCAGTCAGCAACTGCTAAAAGCATCTTGTCCTCTCCCAGAGCCTCGGCCAGGAGGTTCCAACCCACCCCAAAACCTGATATTTCTTCAATTAACAAGCCCCACTCACTGCAATTTTCCAAGATTCCCAAAACAGCCCCAAATCTCCTCATTTTGTTCAGTATTTCTTCGATAAACCACCAAGATCCCGCAATTTTCCAAGATTTCCCCATCCAGCCCCAAGCCTTGATATTCCTTCAGTATAAAATCCAAATGCTGCAGTATTCCAGGATTTACAGATCAGCCTCAAACCCTGAAATTTCTTCAATAAAACCATCCAGGTGCTCCGATTTCCCAGGATTTTTAAATCAGCCCCGAGCCCTGATATTTCTTCAGTACAAAATCCAAATGCTGAAATATTCCAAGGCTTCCAAACTGGCCTCAGATTCTGGTGATCCCACCAACATTTCTTCAATAAGACATCAAAGCACTGCAATTTTCCAAGATTCCCCAACCAGCCCCAAATCCTGGCGATTCCATGGTTGTTTCTTCAACAAGCCATCGAAGCACTGCAGTTTTCCAAGATTCCCAAAGCCTGATGATCCCACCAACATTTCTTCAATAAACCATCCAAATGTTTCAATTTCCCAGCATCCCTCAGACCCCCACATTTCCTCAGCATCAAATCGAACTGCGGCAACATTCCAAGATTTCTGACTCGGCCTCCAACCCTGATAATCCTTCAATGAAGCCATCCAGGCGCTGAGGCTTCCCAAGATTTCTTACATCGGCCCCAAGCCCTGACATTCCCTCAGTGTAAAATCCAACCGCTGCAACGTCCCAAGGTTTTATAATCAGCCTCAAACCCTGATAATTCTTCGATCAAACCGCAGAAACTCCGAGATTTTCCGGGCTCCTTGGGCTGCCGGTGCCCGGGGGGATGTTTTGGGGTGAAGCCGGGGTTGGCGGGGACCTGGCCGCGGTTTTCTCTGGGGAAGGGGATGGCTGAGGGATGCGGCTGAGCGGGGCTGGGCTGCGCTGGAGGCGGCTCCTCCCTCTCGCTATTTATTCCTGCGCCGAGCTCGGGCGCTCCATCACCCCGGAGCGAGCGGGCATCGCCTTCCCAGCCGGTGAGTGCCGGGGGAAACAAACGGGGCGGGGGCTGCGGGAGGGATAAATCCGGGGGCGAGGGGGCTCTGAACCCCCGAGCGTCGCGGGGATGCGGGGCTGCCTCTTTCCCTGCCACGGCCGCCTAAAAATTATCATTTCCAGCGTCTCCTTAAGAGCCAGAGCGCTGCTCCTGCCCGCTCCTTGTTTACTCAGCGCTGGCGGGGAATTTCTTCTCCGAGGGCTCTGCCTTCTCCCTCGGCCGCCAGCTGCTCCCCCGTTGTTCGGGGGAGTGAAACAGTGAGGGGTGAGGGGGGGGGATTTCTAAACCCGGAGCGACATTTTCAGGGAAATTCCGATTTCATTTCGAATTCTCAGCGCCGCAGCCCGGAATTTTCACCCCAGCGGCGCCAGGAGTGTCCGGCCGCCCCCACCCCGAGCATCTTCCCACCTCCACCTTCCCCACCTCCCCTCGCTCCTTCTCCCCCCTCCCCGGGGACCTTCCCGCGGTTATTTCCAGCGATATTTTGGCACCCTGGTGTTGGTTTTTCCCCTCCAAACCGAAACCTCCTCGTTGCCGGCGCCGAGCACGTAATTGCTGCTTGCGATCGCTCCTCGCAGCCTCCATTTTCCGCTGAGGGAGCGCAGAGTTCCTCCAGTCGCCCAGCACGGGTAAAAATCAGCTCCAGCACAAACCTCCCGAATTAATTCCTCATTTCCAGCATCCGCCGAGAGGGCGAATTTGGGGGAGGAAGGTTAAAGAGCGACAGGAAAAAAAAAAATTCCTGTGAAATCACTCGATCTATAATTTAATATTAATGTCATGGTCAGGCCATAAATAGCGTTTCCAAGCAGAGAGATCCCAGTCCCGAGTTTTTCTTCTCCGAGAGAAATCTGGGGTTTTCTGGGGGAAAATCCCGGATTCCCAGGAAGCGGCTCCTGCCCCACATCAGGGGTTTGTGACAAGGAGCTCATTTATTTGGGGCAAAGCTCCTTGCTCGCTAATTAGCGCTCGTGCCCTGTTTATCAGAGCTCTAAAGGCAATTAGAGGAGCAGGTCAGCGCTGCCAGGCGTTGCAACACTCCAAGAATCTTGAATCAGCCTCAGACCCTGCGATTTCCTCAATAAAACCATCGCAATGCTTTGCCTGAACCCCTTTTTAACCAGGGCCTGCTTTTTCCCCCCCACAGAACTCTCAGCGGGGAGTGATATTTCAAAAAAGGTATTTAAAAACAGGCCGATTTTCCACCTTTTCCTCCTCCACTTTTAATTTCCCCGAGCACCCAAGGAGCTGGTTGTTTTTCCCTGTCTTTTGGCTATTTTTAACCCTCCTGATCTCATCCCTGCCCCCAGCGGGTGGGTGCTGCAGGGTGAGGGAGGCAGCGCTCCAGAGCAGGTGCCTCGCACCCAGATTTTTCCATGAACAAGCAATCCCAAACCTGGAATTCCTGCCCATTACCGGGGACGGGCTTGTGCATCTCCCCTGCGTTTTTATTGAGGGTCTTGCTAACGATCCCAACCAAAACACTGAGCTTGAAGGGCTTTAATTCAAACATTTCTGGACATAAACCCAGATTTTGGCTCGGGAAGGGGAGAAAAAAACATCAATAATGAATCCAAAGAGATTAATTTGCTTTTTGTGGCCCACAAAGCCATGTCTAGATGGCAACAGAAAAAAATTCTGGCCTAAACAGGGTCTTGCTTGGCCTCTTTGGCTGTTCAGGGCAGCGTCTCAGGAAAGCACAGCATCTCCTGCCCGCATTAAAATTATTCCTGGAGTGACTCCGTAGGAAGCTGCTCCATTAATCGCTGAAAAAAAAAAAAATAGGATCCAAACCGAATTGTTCCTTGCTGTAACGCGAGCCCGAAGGCGCATCCAGGGATGCTGTGAAATGCCCACCCACACCAAGAACGCCTCTCGCCCTCCCCGGCAGGCAAGGGGGGATTCTGCCTTTTCCTGTTTATCAGAGCTCTAAAGGCAATTAGAGGAGCAGGTCAGCGCTGCCAGGCGCTGCAACACTCCAGGATTCTTGAATCAGCCTCAAACCCTGCGATTTCTTCAATAAAACCATCACAATGCTTTGCCTGAGCCCCTTTTTAACCAGGGCCTGCTTTTCCCCCTCCTCGGAACTCCCAGCGGGGAGTGATATCTCAAAAAATATATTTTAAACCCGGCCGATTTTCCACCTTTTCCTCCTCCATTTTTAATTTCCCCGGGCACCCGAGGAGCTCAGCTCACTCCAGGAGCAACAGCTCAGCCTCGGGCAGGATGGAAAACCCCTTTTCTATGGCTGCACTCTGCATCCAGCACAGGGGAGCAGCAATTCAATGCCCTTGGGCTTGCAGGGAGG
The DNA here is from genome assembly GCA_008694505.1 of Cyanoderma ruficeps. Taxonomy (NCBI): domain Eukaryota; kingdom Metazoa; phylum Chordata; class Aves; order Passeriformes; family Timaliidae; genus Cyanoderma; species Cyanoderma ruficeps. The sequence continues at coordinate 181,694 of VZDJ01001034.1, read as the reverse complement.
CATCCGGAGGGGTTTCGCGGCTTGGGAGGTGTTTTCCAAAGGTCTTTCCAAAGGATTTGCAGCCCTGGTGTGGATTGTCCCGGCCGGATTATGCCGACGGGGACGGAAATGGCTCCAGAGGGGGATTTCAGCCTTGCCAGCCCCCCGGGCCGTGTGGGAGATGCCCGGAATGCAAACGCTGAGTCAATGGATGTTGGCAAACATCGAATTCCAAAAACCGGTTTTCAGATAAGGCCTGGCGCCCATTATCAGGAATTTAGGCAAAACGCGCTGAATTTGGGAAGAGAAACCCCCCGGGGCCGGGCTGGGCGTTGCCCTCCGTGCAGCACCGACTGCCCAAAAGCTTTGGGGTTGGGCTGGATCCATTCACGGCATCGATCCTGGCACAGCGGGAATCTCATTTCCACNATGTATACATATATAAACTACATACATATATACACATATTAATACACACGTATATAAAATATTATATAAATATAAAATATTGTACATTTATATGCAAATGAAGGGTTTGTGGGGGGGATAAGCACGCATTTAGTCCAATGCTGTTTATTCTGCAGCTGCATTTGAGGGGGCCGGCTGTGTTTTATGTGGCCCGCCAGGGAGGGAGGGTTGGTGCCGGGGTTTGGCCCTGCCCTGACCCTGTCCTTGTCCCCACAGCCATGGCCAGGCTCCTCAGCACCTGCTGCCTGCTGCTGCTGCTGCTCCTCGGCGTCTGCACCGACCTCGCCGCCTCCAAGAAGGGCAAAGGCAAACCCGGCGGGGGCGGCTGGGGCACGGGGAGCCACCGCCAGCCCAGCTACCCCCGGCAGCCCAGCTACCCCCAAAACCCCGGTTACCCCCATAATCCGGGCTACCCCCACAACCCCGGATACCCCCACAACCCTGGATACCCCCACAACCCCAGCTACCCCCACAACCCCGGCTACCCGGGCTGGGGACAGGGCTACAACCCGTCCAGCGGAGGAACTTACCACCAGAAGCCGTGGAAGGCGCCCAAGCCCAAGACCAACTTCAAGCACGTGGCGGGGGCGGCGGCGGCGGGCGCCGTGGTGGGGGGCCTGGGGGGCTACGCCATGGGCAGGGTGATGTCGGGGATGCACTACCACTTCGACAGCCCCGACGAGTACCGCTGGTGGAGCGAGAACTCCGCGCGCTACCCCAACCAGGTCTATTACCGCGACTACCGCGACCAGCGCGGCCCCGTGCCGCAGGACGTCTTCGTGGCCGACTGCTTCAACATCACCGTCACCGAGCACAACATCGGCCCCGCCGCCAAGAAGAACGCCTCGGAGGCCGGCGCGGCCGCCAACCAGACGGAGACGGAGCTGGAGACGCGCGTGGTGACCAAGGTGATCCGCGAGATGTGCATCCAGCAGTACCAGGAGTACCGCCTGGCCTCGGGCATCCGGCCCCACCTGGCCGACGCCTCGCTGGCCGCCCTGCTGCTCCTCGTCCTCTTCGCCCTGCACTAGAGCGCCCCGCGGCTTCCAGGTGTCACCCGCGTCCCCGCGGGGTCCCCCCTCCGTTCTCGCTTGCGGTCGTTTTTGGTGAGGAGCCCCTGGGGTGCTCCCCGGTGCCTCCACGGAGTATCTGGCTTAGGCAACGGGATGAAAATTTCCTTTTTTGCCCCAAACGCGTCCCCAGGACAGCGCTGGAGCCCAAAACCGCGGCCTTCACCTCCTCCTCCTCCTCGGGGCCACCCTGAGAGGGGCCAGGCAGAGGGGAGCTCTCCTTGGCTCCCCTGCCAGAGTGTTTCCAAAAATCCTCTTTGTTAGCAGGCGGGGTTTTATCTCACCCCTCAGTCCCGCTGCCACCACACCCCCTTTCCTTGGGACACCCCAGCACCTCTGGGGCTTTCAGAGGGGCAGCTATGGGGTTTTCGAGCTGCCAGGTTGCAATTTGAATCATTTAATCCTAAAAAAAACCCCTTCCCCATGTACATAAGGAGCTGCCATTCCACACCCTGCATGCTGCAAAACCCCCCTGCAGCAACACACCAAAATAAAGTCAATTTTACTCCCCGCCACAGCGAGGCTGAAACAGCAGTCAGTCATTAGAGGCAGAAAGTGCTGCTGCATGCCCCAAACACCCCCAAAATGGTGTTACAGCCCGAGAAAAAGCTATTTTGGATGCTCTAGGTGACACGTCGTGTTCATACTTCAGCACCTGGACCTAAAGAACGTTAAAATGCAGCAGAAAGGATTCTCAGGGGGGTCAAGCATGTAGCAAGAGACTGAAATCAGCTAAACCACGCCAAGTACAGCAAATAGCATCAGGAAAAATGGGCCCGGGAAGGGAGATGCTTAAACAAAAGGTCACATTTGTGAGTAATTCCTTTGCCCTGTGGAAGCAGCGGGTGAAATTCTTGCTTCTCGTGTCGATGCTGGGCTGAAGACGAGCTGTAACATCCGTGGCGCTGCTCTTGTCAAACCGAGCTCAATTTAATATCTCTTGTGTATATTTTTTTTNTATATATATAATATAAAAATATATATAAATGGAGAGAAAATAAACCTTTCAGGACAGCCACCGGAGAAGCAGGGCTTTGAGGTGCCCCGTACTTTGTGATACGCGGATGTTTTGTAAACCCGTCACGGTGCATGCCCGGGATTTGCCGTGCTGAGCCTTTTCTAAGTGTTCCACGTCTGGTACAAATTAAAACGGATCAAGCCAAGGTGCCCGGCAGCCTCCTTCGTGCGCCAGCCCCCGGCTGGCCCCGCGGCGCTGCCAAACAGAGGCGGCATTTTCCACCCTCCCTGTCCCCCCTCCCAGCCTGAGGGAGCCTTTGTTCACTTCCAGCACCGAGTTTGGCCCGAACCCCACAATCCCAGTTTAACCTTTTCTCCTCCCCTGCTCCCACCGATGGTATCGCTGCAATCCAAGGATCGTTTTCTAATTTCTGTCTAATTCCAGTTTCTGTCTAATAAAGGAGTTTTTACATTTGCTGTTTCAGTGGCGTTAAGCCCAGGCCAAGCCCTGTTTAATCATGGAATCCTGGAGTGGTTTGGGTTGGAAGGACCTTAAAGACCTTAAATCCCATCCAGTTCCACCACTGCCATGGCAGGGACATGTCCCACTGTCCCAGGCTGCTCCAAGCCCTGTCCAACCTGGCCTTGGACACTGCCAGGGATCCAGCTTCTCTGGGAATTCCATCCCAGCCCCTCCCCATCCTCCCAGCCAGGCATTCCTTCCCAAAATCCCATCTAAATGTCCACTTTTCCAGTGGGAAGTTATTACCTCTGTCCTGTCCCCCCATGCCTTATCCCCAGTCCCTCTCCGGCTCTCCTGGAGCCCCTTCAGGCCCCGCCAGGGGCTCGGAGCTCTCCCTGGATCCCGCCCTTCCCCAGGTGAACATTCCCAGCTCTCCCAGCCCGGCTCCAGAGGGGCTCCAGTTCCTCTGGGCTCGCCCCAGCAGCTCCCCACCCTGCAGGTGTGCTGCTAGCCGAGGCTGGGCGTGTCCCACTTTAGGGACAGAAAGAGAGCAGGCCAGAAGCATCGTGAGGGATCAAACTCTCTACTTTATTTACAGTCTAATTCCTTTATACATTTGTACAGAGGTCCAGAGATTGGCTACAGAGGTCGCCACCTCTCAACCTGGATGGTGGACATCACCATCGATCATTTCTTCTCTCAGAGGAGAAGAATGCAAACATTCCAAGAATAAACATTGTTTACATGAAGCTGTGTGGGAAAACTGCACAGAGACAGAAGGCAGAAAACTCAGGGCAACACAGGTGGGCTCTCACCTGAGTGGGGCCCAAGGGCACAATCCCCCCTGAGCTGCTCAGTCTCAATGGAATTTATTTCCATTTATTTGCATTTCACAACCTGATACCCCCTCCTCCAACAGCCCCAGCTCTGACAAGCTGCAGCTGCAGCCCTGCATTAGGAGAAATTCCCCCAAACGCAGGAAGGGAAAAGCCTCCCCCCATCCAAAAGAAGGGACAAAGAACGAACAGAAACAATCCCCCAGTTTCCCAAGATGAACTCATGGTTATTTCCAGGAAGAGGCTCCCAGCACTTGCACCATGAACTCCCCTGGGGAGGGTTTGACCTCAGCAGCAGCAGCAGAACTATAAATTTCTCATTTTTAAACCCCAAACCCCCATCTTTAATTCCCTCCCTCCCAATTATGGCAAACACATCGGCAATGCTCAGACGAGCTCAAAAATAACATTTCCCCCTCCCTGCACGCACAGTACCCCATTTTTTAAATCCATTTCGGGGGTTTAGGGTGATTTTTGGAGCCGTTTGCTCAGCAGGGAAGGTCAGAACTTTCCTGGCTCAGGGAACACCCAAGTGGGGTGACATGTTCTGAACTCCTGTGTCCTCTAAGGACAGCCGGATCAAATAACATCTCTGGGACCCCTGGAGTGATCTGTTGGAGCAGAGAAATTAATTAATCAGCCAAATACTCCAAATCCTGGAGTGTGCACGGGAGCCACACATGGAGCGAGGATGGGGAGAATTTCTGATTCACCAGGATGGTAATAAATACACCCCAAAATATAAATACACCCCAAAGTATAAATACACCCCAAAATATAAATACACCCCAAAATATAAATACACCCCAAAACATAAACACATCCCTAAAGTGTAAATACACCCCAAAATATAAATACACCCCAAAATATAAATACACCCCAAAGTATAAATACACCCCAAAATATAAACACATCCCCAAAGTGTAAATACACCCCGAACTATAAATCTCACCCCCCAAAGTATAAATAAAATAAAATCTGAGGGGTTTTTTAGAGTCTTCTCCAAATCTCTCATCACACAGCCCTTGGCATCCCCCATCTCCATCCAGGCAGAGCAACTGAATCCATTTTTCTTGCCTGGAAAAAGCCGTGAAAAGGAGTTTTGGCGCTCAGCTGCCCAGTTTGCGGAGAGCTGGAGGAGGAATAGTCTGATGTAGAGGCGTTGGATGCAAAGCAAGAGCCCAGACCTCAGCCGGGGGTGAGCGGATCCCTGCGGCCGCTCCGGTGTCGGGCCGACAGCTCCATCTCCCGTCCGAGCCCGGCTGCAGCTCCCGGGGTTGTTTTTACACGGCTGAATATCCCAAAAAACCGCCCCAAAACCCGGCCGAGCTTTGTGTCAGCCACGCCGGAGCCCGGCGCTCACTCGCTCGCTGTTCGGGGCCTGGGAACAGCCTCGATGTGACTTCACCGCTCACCTGGAAAAGCGCATCCCGAGGGATCTCGGCGTGCGGGGATGCTCGAGGTCAGCCCCGCTCTCGGGGCAGAGCGTTCGACCGCAGAACTCCCCAGCAGGAGGTGATTAACGACGGTGTTAATGACTGTTAAGGCTTTGTGTTTTTTTGGGGTTTTTTTGGGGGTTTGTTTTGGTTTTTTTTTTTTGGGTTGGAGGGGATCTTAAACCCCATCCAGTGCCCCCCCTGCCCTGGCAGGGACACCTCCCACTGTCCCGAGGCGCTCCAAGCCCCATCCAGCCCGGCCTTGGACACTGCCAGGGATCCAGGGACAGCCACGGCTCCTCTGGGAATTCCATCCCAGCCCCTTCCCACCCTCACAGGAAGGAATTCCTTCCCCAAATCCCATCTAACCCAGCCCTCTGACAGTGGGAAACATTTCCCCTTGTCCTGGCTCTCCCTGTCCTTGTGAAATATTCTTCCCACGTCAAAAGCATCCCCATGTATTGTTCACTGACGGGAGGGAAAGGGCAAGAAAAATTCGGGAATGTGATCTAGGAAGAGCGGGGTCCTTCCTGCAGCGTTTCTGAGCTCAGATCAGGGCCAGGAACAGAATGCTCATGATGGATGCAGACAGTGCAGCTTGACCTGGGGCTGGATGCAAAAAATAAATGGTGGGAAATGGCGAATCTGAGCGGTGGCCAGAGGTTCTGCTGGGTTCGTTTGGTGTTTTTAAGTGAGACCATTGAAAAATAACCCTTCAGTGCATTGTAGGCGTGGGTGGGTTTGTTCAGCCTAAAAGCTGCTCCTCAGCCAGGGACGGTGATGATTTGCACAAGGCCGTGGGCCTCGGGGCCATCCCTGCTCCAAAACTTACTGAATCCCTCAGGAGCCAAATGACTTCTGTACAATTCTTAAAGAATATTGTAAAAGAGCCCCCAGAACAAATATCTGTTACCTGGGGCTTTTTTCAATCCTCCTTAGAGGTGAGGCCCAACCCAACTCCCCTCCCCACGAGATTTTAAGGACATTCATCCAAAAACCCTAATTCCCAGAAGAGATGACCCACTCCCAGACATCCAGCCTCAAAAACCCCTCAGTGAGCACTCACCTGCTGGTGATGGGGATTACACCTGCCCAGAAGCCTTTGGGGGGTAATTTTCCACTTGGTGCTGCTTTATTTTCTGTTCTCACAGCAACAGTTGAGCTGCTGTTGCTAAAACGTAGATTTAGGGACGGTTTAATCCCCCAGGACAAAACACCCCTCACTGCTCCTTTTGATTGTTTCCACGCAGGATTTGCCTCCTCTCTGACAAACACAAAGCACCTGAGAGAGGATCGGTCCAACAGCTGGGTGCGTTTTGGGCAGGGAACGCTGAAAATTGGGATATCAGGGATTGGGATGGATCATATCAAAGCCAGAGAGGACCATGTAGGGTTTGTACCCAGACAACCTCCCTCAGAGAATTCCCATTCCCTGCGGGGCTCCCAGTGCTAAAGACGATGGATTTGGTTAAAATCAGAGGATGTCTCAAGGCCAAACTTTATTGCAAGGCAGAGGGCTCCGTTTCCAAGGCCCACACCCCCCTCCCCACGAGTCCCAGCGCTCTTCTGGGGGGAAAGGAGCGTTTTCTGGCAAAGCCGTGCAGCGGGAACGCAGAGCCGAGCACGGGCGGGCTGCGGGTGCCGATTTCCACAGGTCCTTGCAGGGCTGGCTTTGCTCACGCAGGTGCCGTCCCGGGTGGGGCTCGCAGGGTCCATCCGGCTCTCTGTGGGCACCGGGCCGGCCGAGAGCGCCTCTCCCACCTCCCCAAGCCACATCCAATCTCCCAGGAAAGTCAATTCTCTCCGAAATGCCGGCGGGCGCGGCCGGCCGGGGGTCTCGGTGCGGCCGCTCAGCGCCGCAGGGCGCGGCCGGCGAGGAGGGCGCCCGATGCCAGGAGCAGGGCGAGCCCGAGGCCGGCGCGCCGCTCCCCGGGGGCTCTGCTGGGGGGTCCCCTCTTGCCCCCCAGGTCGGGCCAGCCCCCGGCGTGGAACCCCCCCGCGGGCGGCGGCTGTCGCGCCGCCGGGACGCCGTGACCCAGACGGGACGGCCGCGGGCGGCCCAGCAGCCCCATCCCGTAGCCCGCGGCGGCGCCGGCCGCGATGGCTCCGGCCACCTTGGAGCCGCGGCCCGGGGCGCCCCCGCCGCGGGACACGGCGCGGAAACCCCCGCGGAGCCCCCCGGCCCCGCCGCTCCTCCCGCCGGCCCCGCTCCTCCCGCCGGCCCCGCGGCGGCCGCCGGCGGCGTCGCTGAGGAGGGCGAGCAGCAGCAGCACCGCCCAGCACCAGGCGTGGTCCAGGGGCCGCATCCTGCCCCACCTGCGGAACAGCGGGCGGTGAGGAGCGCTGGGAGCGGGGAGCCTGGCCCCGAGCGGCGCCAGCCCGCCTCGAACGGAGTTACCCGCCTGTGCGGCTTTTTGTGGTTTAGTTTTGTATTTTACCTCACTGGGTTGCCTCTGAGTTGGAAGGGACCCACGGGGATCGAGTCCAACTCTTCAGTGGTTTGGTTGATGGGAGGTGTTGGGTCGCGGGTTGGGTTTGACCTCAAAGGTCTTTTCCAACCTGTGGCTCTGTGATTCTGTCAATGGCACATGCAGGGATCAAACCCCCAAACTTGGTGTTATTAGCACCAAGCTGGCCTCGGTGGCTTTTATCTCTATATATTATCTCTATTTATCTCTATATATTATCTCTATTTATCTCTATAGATTCTCTATTTATCTCTATATATCATCTCTATTTTATTATTTATTTATATATTCATTTATTGTCAGGTCACTATGTGTTATATATAATATAGAATATATAACATTATGTGATCAATAACCAATAATTTCTAACAGAGGACACAGATATAATAATAATAATAATGTTGTGTATTATATATCGTTATACTAATAAGTCTTGTATTAATTTATTATGTTTTTATGTATTTACACCTATTTTTATATATTATATCGCTGCGTAGTTAATACATTCCAGTGGAAGATGTCCCTGCCCACAACAAGGGGTTGGCCTGGATGCCCTCCCAACCCACTCCGTTCCAGGATTCTGTGATTTCTTGTACATTTTTACCTCGTTCCATACTTTTAACCAGCAGGGAGGGTGGGCACCATGGGGCAGGAAACACTCCCAACTCCCCAGACTCCCCCAAACCCCCCATTGCCCCCGCCCCGATCTGGAGCTCAGGGGCACTGGGAGGAGGTTCTGCCCCGTGCCCACCCCGCAGCCCCTCGGGCCGGCTGAGCAAACAGACTCATTGTGCTGAAGCTGCTGAGCCATCGCGGGCCCCAAACCATCCCCAAAACAGCAGCGGGTGTTGACAAAAGGCTTTTGACAAAGCAGAGCCCCCCTGGCCGGCAGCCCCGGCCGTGGCATCCCTGTGTCAGCGATTCCCTCCCCGCTGGAAGGTGCCAGGCCTGACCCCCCCCTTCCAAACCCCGCGCTTCAAAAATGAAAATCAGCCTTGATTAATTTAATTTGCCTCATTTTCCTGCCCCGCTCCTCCAGCTGTTTGGGTTATTTTAAAGAAAGCACAGAGAAGTGTCCCCCTTCCAGCTGCCGGCAGCTGCACCGCTGCTGGAAACTCCCACAAATCCCACAAAAAATCCCTACACGCAGATTTTCCCTACCTGTTTTCTCCCCTCTACTTCCCCAAACTTGGGGATCACCAGGCAGGGAAAATCCCAGCTCTGGAGCATCCCGGGGCTCCTCTCCCCGCCCCAACCTCCAGCTCAGGTTTGTGCCAAACCCGTTCACTTTTCACCTCGCTCTGCACCCAATTCCTTCTCTTTTCACCCCACAAATCCCAGGGTGCTGCTCTTACCCGTGTGCCGGGGCCGTGCTGGCTCTTCCCCTCTGTGCCCGCCAGGCTCGGCTCGCTCCGGACTTTTCCCGGTGGGATGAGCGGAAAGTCCTGCCCCTCCTGCGCGGGGAGGGATGACGGGGTGGGCCGGCTGAGCTCCGGGGACACCCCGGGACACCCTGAGGGAAGCGGCAGTTCAGCTTCCAGGAGGCCAAAACAATCCCAGTTTTACCTTCTGGGAGAGAAATATCCAGGGGATGGAGTCTGCCGGCCACGGTGGCGGGGGATAAATATTCCCTAAGGGCTGGATAAGGCCTAAACCGGCCCAATATTCCCCCCAAATCCCCCCGAAATTTAGATGCGAGTCTGTAAATCTGGAAGGTGAGAGCATTTCTTCTTGGGAAACTTCTCCACTGGGATTCAGGCAGGTTTTACTCTTTTCCCTAATTTTTTATTCATTTCTATCCACACAAAGTGATTTATTTTGGACAAGCCAGGCTCTGACTCAGGGTTTCATTCTGCATTAAGTTGCTACATATTTTATTTCCTTGTTAATCCACGCAGCAGTGCCACAATCATCCCTCAAACACACCGAAAGCTCCTCTCGCTGTACAACACTTTCCTGAACGTGAGTTAAAGGTGGAAAAGGTACCATTAAAATTAAACCAAAAAATTACAAAGATGCATTGCAAAAACTCAAAGGGAAGGGAGAAAGTCAGAGGTTTAGTTCACATCGAGGTATAAAATGGATATTGCTGGTTTAGCCTGGAAGGGAAGAGGTTTTTCCAGTGGTGGTGGTGATGGAGCCAGTCTGGTCCTGGCTTCACCAGGATAATTCACTGGCACTGCTGGAAAATGGATTTGGAAAATAAAATCCTCTTTATTTCTGCCTCCCCCACCTCCTGCTTTCCCCCTTTCCCATCCAGCATCCCTCGGGATGCTCGAGGCCCTCAGCCATCCCTGCGAGTGCTATTTGGCATTTACAGCTACCAGAGAGGTTTGACATCATGGTTTTTCTTAAAAATCCCTAAATATTAGTGCAAATTAGAGCGGGGGATGGAGGGGGCCGCACCACCAGATGCAGGTTTGGGGAAGGTGCTGGAAAAAATGGGATTTTCTCCTGTGCTGGAAATCCACCCAGGTCAGGGATAAACCCCCCCAAATCTGAGCCAACCCTTTGGATTTACAAAATCCTCCCGACACCTTGTGAATTATTGCGGTAGGAATGTGCTTTTCGTTTAAAAAAAAAAAAAAAAAAAGG